>JAADVC010000320.1:0-24523 GCA_023334575.1 Pythium volutum
CCCCCCCCCCCCCCAAATGGGCCTGCTGCTGTCGCGCCGCAGCGTCGCGCCGGTCGTGTCCAACGACACGCATCACTTCCAGGCGACGATCCAGTCGGGCACGCTCGTGTACGTGGCGCTGTCGAATCAGACGCACAAGCTCAACCCGCTCACCGACTCGCAGCGCATCGAAAACACGCTGTTCTTTGGCTTTAACGTGCCGTTCGACGACATCAAGATTGAGGACCGCATCGGCGCCGGCAATTTTGGCACGGTCTACATGGCCTACTACAAGGGCAAGCGCATCGCGCTCAAGCAACTGCTCGCGCAGCAGGCCAACAAAAAGACGGTGACCGACTTTCAGAATGAGCTCAACATTCTCTCGATCCTCACGCACACCAACATTGTGCAGTTCCTGGGCGCCGTGCTGGCGCCGCCCAACTTTTGCCTGCTCACCGAGCTCTGCGCCGGCTCGGTCGTGGACTTGTTGCGGCTCGCGCAGAGCAAGAAGATCAACATCACGTGGGGGCTCACGCTCGAGATCGCACTGGGCTGCGCCAAGGCCTGCGCGTACCTCCACGGACTGGACCCGGTCATTCTCCACCGCGACATCAAGGCCGAGAACTTGCTGCTCACCGAGACGTTCTGCTGCAAGCTGAGCGACTTTGGGCTCTCGCGCAGCCTGCCGCGCAACGCCAACGCGCAGACCATGTGCGGCACGCCGCGCTGGCTCGCGCCCGAGGTCTTTCGCGGCGAAGACTACTCGGAAAAGATTGACGTGTACTCGTACGGCATCGTGTTGTGGTGCGTTACTGGCTGAGCGGTTTGGTCGCGTGTGTGGGGTGGACTCATGGACGCGAGTTTACGGTATTATTGGACAGGGAGCTCTTTTGTTTCAAGAAGCCGTATCTGGACCAGGACCCGATTAACCTCGCGTACATGGTGGCCCACGAAGAGCTCCGTCCCGAGTTGCTGGACCACATTCCAGAGATCCTCCAGCGGCTCATGCGGCGCTGCTGGGACGTGAGTCCGCGTCAGCGGCCCAGTTTCCCGTCGATCATCACGCATCTGGACGAGGCCAAGCACATTGTCCAGCAAGATCTCGCTATTGACGTCTCGCGGTCATACAACGACGCGCTGACTGCGTACCAGCGGCGGACAAAGACGCCCGTCAAGCCGTACGGACTCACCTCTGGACGAATATAAGCTTGGGGGACCACATTTTGTCATCTCTGGACTTGGATCTGTTCTCAGGATCACAAGAGAACATTGTCCAGAGGATGACGTATCACTTGGTGGGTGTACCCATTCCAGTGCGGCTCCCCCATCCTGGAACAGATTCCTCACACTTCGAGGATGACACGCATGCATCGGCAACTGCAACTTGGCGTTTCCTATCCCCTACCCGCGCAAAACAGGTTTTCGTCCATCACCTAACCACCGTCCACTCACTAAAATCAAGTCCTGGCCGACAAATCCAAAGTCAAGACATGACGGTGTCGACGTCAGAATGGAAAGTTCCAAGTCGCTTGGCCTCGCGCTTATTGGCCAAAATTGACATTCCGCCTTGAAGAACTTGTCGCGTCGCTTCTCCAACGCGATGCCGAAGTGAAACGAATGTCGCGATTGACCATTCGCCCAACACCACAAGTAAAGATCCAACGCAGGACAGGAAATCCAACTTAGCCAACGTTGGCCAGCACCAACAGATCCAACGATCTGCTCATTCACCAACTCACCGACTCGTCCGCAAGTCTCCTTCCTTCCTCTCTCATCTTCTTCTTCTTGTCCTCGCGCCATGGCCACCTCGTACGCTTCGCCGGCCACCGACGTGCGCGTCCTGGGCCACGTCACCGACGCATTCCGCCGCGTGCTCACGCCCGACGCGCTGCGCTTTCTCGGCTTTCTGCATACGCAATTTGAAGGCCGTCGCCAGGAGCTCTTGGCCGCGCGCGTCGAGCGCCAGAAGCAGATTGACGCCGGTCTGCTGCCGGATTTCCTGCCCGAGACCAAGTACATTCGCGACAGCGACGACTGGCGCGTCGCGTCCATTCCGGCGGATCTCGCGGACCGCCGCGTCGAGATTACGGGCCCCGTGGACCGCAAGATGGTCATCAACGCACTCAACTCTGGAGCCAAGTGCTACATGGCCGACTTTGAAGACTCGACGGCGCCCACGTGGTTCAACCAGATTGACGGCCAAGTCAATTTATTGGACGCCGTGCGCAAGACGATCTCGTACACGCAACCAGGCACGGGCAAGCAGTATGCGTTGAACAAGACGACGGCGACGCTGCTCGTGCGGCCGCGTGGCTGGCACCTCGACGAGGCCCACGTGCTGGTCAATAACCAGATTCTCTCGGGCTCGCTCTTGGACTTTGGCCTCTACTTTTTCCACAATGCCCATGCGCTCGCGACGCGGCATTCGGGCGCCTACTTTTACCTGCCCAAGCTGGAGCACCACTTGGAGGCGCGCCTCTGGAACGATGTGTTTGTCGCGGCGCAGCAGTACATGGGTGTGCCGCGCGGTTCGATCCGCGCGACCGTGCTCGTCGAGACGATTGTCGCGGTCTTTCAAATGGACGAGATCCTCTATGAATTGCGCGAGCACTCGGCGGGACTCAACTGTGGCCGCTGGGACTATATCTTTTCCTACATTAAGAAGCTCCGCAACCACGCAAAGTTTGTCGTGCCCGACCGGTCGTCGGTCGGCATGACGACGCCGTTCATGGCGTCGTACGTCAAGCTCTTGATTCGCACGTGCCACCGCCGTGGTGCGCATGCCATGGGCGGCATGGCGGCGCAAATCCCCGTCAAGAATGACAAGGCACTCAATGACCAGATTCTCGAGGCTGTGCGCGAAGACAAGACGCGCGAGGCCGTGGCCGGCCACGACGGCACGTGGGTCGCGCACCCAGGGCTCGTCCAGATTGCCATGGATGTGTTTAACAAGCACTTGCCGACGCCGCACCAGATTGCAAAGATTCCCGAGGCCGGCAAGACGGTCTCGGCCGCGGATTTGCTGGCGCCGCCCAAGGGGCCGATCACGCTGGTCGGGCTTGAAGAAAATATCGATGTGTCGCTCGTGTACTCGGAGGCGTGGCTGCGCGGCAGCGGCTGCATTCCGCTCCACAACAAGATGGAGGACGCGGCCACGGCCGAGATTTCGCGCGCGCAAGTGTGGCAGTGGGTGCGCCACGCGCAGACGACAGTCGACGGCAAGCGCGTGACCAAGGCGCTCGTGCTGAGCATTTTGTCGGACTGTGTCAAGCGCCGCTCAGCCAAGGCCGCGGCCGGTAACAAGTGGACGCTGGCCGGCCAGATTGTAGGCAAGATTCTCACGGACGACACGATGGTCGAGTTTCTCACGCTGCCGTGCTACCCGCACATTGTGCAGCTCGGCGCTGCGCTCTAAGGATACCAACCGGCAATGGTCTCTTTTATCAGACTGAGATCTCAGCTCCCAACGGAAAAAAACGAAAAAAAGGCCAAATAATATATTCCCCCATCGCTTCCGTCTCTCTTGATCTCTTACGGTACCAATGATCTCTACGGTACCTATGGTCCAAATGAGCCGCGGTACATGGATGCCCCGAGCGAGGTCGACGGCTGCAGCGCCGGCATCGTGCCGCTCGAGCGCCGCGCGACGCGCTCGTACTCTTCTTCTTGCAGGCGTCGCGCCTCGCGCTCGGCCATGAGCAATTGCTCGCGCTCTTCGGCCAGCACGAGCTCGCGCACCGTGTAGTCGTCAATGCGCTGCACTTTCTCGAGCGGCACCTTGTGCTTGAGCTTGGGCAGCATCCATAGCAGTGCGTTTGGGTCGCAGTACGATTCAAAAATGCGCGGATGGGTCGTGGCCTTGAGGTTCGAGTACGGGTCAATGAGAAACACGAGGTTCGGGTCCACACCCACTTGCTCGTACGCGACCACGTCCGTGGGGCGGTTGCCAAAGCCCGCGACAAAGACGGGGTGCTCGACCACGCGGCCCGCGTGGATGAGCGTGAGCTGAATCTCATTCAGCACTTGGGCCTTAAACACGTGCGGGTTCTTGTTGACGACCTCGGTCAAGAGCGCGCCCGTGAGGCCGTTCGAGTTGGTAATGAGCGGACCTGTGGGCAGCACATGGGCGTGCTGCTTGGCATTTTCGAGGTGCGTGCGTGACGCCGAGGCCCAGTCAATGGGCCGTGCCGTGAGGTACAGTATCCGCAGGTCCATCTCGTGGAGCTTAGTGAAAAAGTCGCACGCGCCGACGTGGAGAAAGTCGTACTGACCCAGCCGCAGTGTGCGAATGTGGCCTTCGACGTCGCTGATCGTGAGCGTGCCGTCGAGATCGGCAATGACGACCGACTCGTTCGGGCCCCAGAGGTGGAGACGGCTCTCGACGTAGCGTAACGAGTCGGTCGCCTTTTGGAAATGCTCAAAGCGCACGAGGTTCGGATGGTCCTCAAAGAGATCGACCTGAAGCAGGTCCGTGGTCGGAGGCGTGAGCCCGCCCGTTGTAAAGACGCACCGCCCGCGCTCCTGCAGCACCATCTTGGTCGGTAGTTCCTTGCCGTTGACCAGCACGCGCACCGTGTCGCCGACGCCCGTGTAGCCATTCGAGCGAAAGCGCGACCAGCCAAACATGACCTAAAAAGATGACGAGACGTTTGTGAGGACAAGACACTACGAGGGGATCTGTTGAGGACACGCCACGTACATGCCACGAGGTCGAAAAGATCTGGTCACCCGTGCTGCGCACTGCGATAATGTCGACGCTGTTGCCCGAGTTCTTGAATTGTGGCGGTGCCGTCGCGAGCTTTATACCGTTGAGACGCAGATCAAGCGCCTGCGCGTAGGCCTCGTCGGCCGCGTACGAGGCCGCGACCTGCTGGGCGTCCAGCGACGGCGCCGTGAACGCCGCGCCGATCGACGCCGACGGCAACGACGACGACGACGACGACGGAAACAGCACAAAGTCGTCTTCCTCCGTCTCGGCGCCGCTGCTCATGTTGCTCATGTTGCTCGTGGGCTTGATAGGATCGGCGGGTAAGGCCGAGACCGCTGTCGTCGGCGGTGCCGGTGGGAACAGCGTAAACGCCGTGGGCGACTCGGCTTCGAGCGGCACCTGCGGCGCTGGGAGTGGCGGCGCGTCGACTTCCTTGTGGGTCTTTAATGGCTCGCCCACGGCGGCGCCGACGTGCGCAGCGCCCGTGCCAAAGAGATCAAAGTCGCCGTCGTGGTGGTCAAGTGCGAGCGTCGCCGTGCGCGTCGCGGCGAGCGGATCCATTAGCGGTGATGGCGTGAGGAGATGAGCGATCACGTGGGAGGGAGATGACGGAAACGGGGCCTGCCTCAGGAACGAAAGGACGGGAAAGGAAGCGAGAGAGAGAGTTAGTCTATAAGCGGCGCTGAGCTGCGGAGCGGGAGAGCGAGAGGCGGATTATTGTCGTCGACTTTATCTCACGTTTATTTCGGCAGGAGGGAATGCGAGAGTGACGGTCACTATTGAGAAGAAAACGATTGTTCGTACTTAGCAGGATATCAATGTCTCAGATGTCTCAGATACCGTAAGAGCTACGGCTCCAATAGTGGCCGCTCGCGAATGATGGTCACTTGGGTATCCATGCATGTGCTGCCGAGCCGCTTGCACGCGAGATGGACCATGCGCAGCAGTCCGTCGCCTGTGGAGAATGCAATGCAACGCAATGCGAGCTGTTGGACATAGTCGTGGTTGTGATAGAGCGACTGGGCGTACCGGTGGTCGTGAGGCCGTGTCTGGTGAGAAACGGCGCGAAGAAGCCGCACAAAGGACCGATAAATACGTGGGCGGGTCGCTGCAGCACGCAGTGAGAGACGAGTTAGACGCCATCAGTCGACCACGTTCTTCGAAAAGTACGCACATGAGACTGGCAGTGCTGGACCTCATGGAGCACACTCAGTAGATTGTGGATGTCTCTCGTCTGATGGAGCAATAGACACCGGAGAATCGCGTCGCGTTCGGCAGAATCGACATTGTCAGCATCCAACGCATTGCGCATGCACTTGACCACGTAGGCGGCATTGTCCACGATAAAGAGCGACGCTGCACGGGCGTGTCGCGCCGAGTGAATGGCCCGATGGATGCTTTCCTGTTCAGCAAGCGGGCACAACGATGAATGAACGTCCAGCATCCAATGCGACCTTGTGTTGCGTCCACTCACGTCCAGTGGCATCGTACCCAGCCGTGTCAGTGGCTCGGTTTCATTTTCTAATCTGGCGGTGGCAACCCAGTTAGTAACAAGTAAAACGACGTCAAATCAATAGGCATACATCTCCACTCACTGAACGAACTCTTCCCCGCCAGTATTGCCCAGTCGACTCGCCATCGTGAGCGCCGGCGCAGCACACGCAGCTGCTGCCGTCCTGCGCGCGTCGCGCTGCGTCGCGTCATGCAGCGCGCGCGCAAAGAGCCGCTCGGGCGTCGCGTCGGTCGCGTCCGCCGCGAGCCGCTTCAACTGCGGCATGGCACTGCTGTCACTGATTCCGCTGGAACACGTAAACGGTTACGCGCCAAAATCCTCGCTTGAGTGACATCGCTTCCAACGTCACTCCATTTCCGACCGACGGAAACAGGAACCCCTGACCAGCATGATGCTGCTTGGCGCGTCGCGCTTCTCGTCGTACGACGACCCCGAGCGAGCGGACACGGCTGCAATGCCCACGACGCCGCCCATCAACATCGGTGACGACGACGACCTTGACGACGAGCTCGCGCCGCTGGCCGAGGCTGCGCTGTCGGCGTCGCTGCCGGCGAGCGGCGACGCCGTGCTGGACTTTCCGCTCGCGGGCGTCTCGTTCCGGTCGCTCTCGGACGGCGGCGTGCCGTCGCTCGGTCTGGGCGCCGTGACCACCGACAGCTACGACGCCATGCACCTCTCGCTTGGTGGCTACCGCGACGATCCGTTTCTGCCGCGGTCGCTCGCGGGTGACGCGCGACGACGCCGCACCGACCACGCGTTTGGGCGGCAGTCGCGTGCGTACCCGCATTCGCCCGTGCCACCGCTACCAGCGTTGTCGCTTGTACCACCGCCACCGCCACAAGCGCATTCGCTCGCGAGCGAACACGACCGCCGCAAGGAGATTGAGCGCAAGGAGCTCATCGAAATGATCCTCGAGTCGGTCGCGAGCGTACCCATGGCGCTCGAGAAGATCCACACGAACGCGCGGCTGCGCGCTGCGTTGGAACAAGAGATGGGCGGCGAGCACTCGCTGCTGCACCGCGTGCTGCGGAGTGCGTCGACCGAGCAGGACGGTGGCTTTCGCGACAGCGTCGGGGTTCGCGCGGGCGGCGGCTGGTCCGAGATGCAGGAGATTCCGCTCGTGGCGCATCCAGAACTCGCCGATGAAGCCACGGCGGAGGATGACGACGAAGAAGACGAAGAGGACGAGGAAGTTGACGAGGACAGCAGCGACTATGACTCGGAATACGAGAACGATCTCGCCGAGGCCGTGAATCAGCTAGTGATGACCGAGGCGACGCTGTCAAGTGCCGAGCTCCAGATCTCGGTGCCCATGGCCATCTACAAGCGCCACGGTTTGGACCAGAGCTCGAACCGCACGTCCAACTCGCCGCAGTCGTCCATCTTTGGTGCCTCACCGGGTGCGTCCTCACAAGACGGAGAGCCGACAGCGGCGCTGTGGCCGCGGCAGCCACACCAGTTTGCGTTCACACAAGAGGAAGAAGAAGAAGAGGTCGGTGCACCTGTGCAGGACGAAGTGTATGCGGAATTGGCGGGTGCCACGGGCGAAGACGAGGCGTTTCTGGAAGAAGAAGACGATGACGGAGATGGAGACGCTGAGCAAGACCATATTCTGAGTGGGTTGGAAAAAGTCTTTGCCATGGACGACGGCGACGAGCAGGAGGACCAGGCGCTGGACTACGACCAGGCGCAACACATGCTAGACAGTCCGAGTCCCTCTGGAAGCGGTGACATTGTCAGTGGCTTCACATCTACAGACCATGAAGAGTTGGCGCTCACCAGCACAGGAGTGGGGCTTGAAGAGGATGAGGACGAAGACGTCGTGGACGAAGAAGAAGAGTACGAAGTGTTTGAGTTGCGCATCTTTCGGGAAAAGGAACGCACGGGTTTCGAAGCGAACGAGGACTGGCGACCGCGGATAGGAAGCCTCGTGGGTGGACGGTATCGCGTGCAGATGGAGATTGGCGAGGCCGTGTTCAGCCGCACGTACAAGGGGAAAGACACGCTCTCGGACGAGGCCGTGTGTCTCAAAATCATCAAGAACAGCAAGGAATACTTTGACCAGGGCATTGACGAGATTCGCGTGTTGCAGTACATTGCCGCCCATTGCGACGTGGACGAGAAGCATCTCGTGCGGGTGCGTGACTTTTTCTACTTTCGCGAGCACTTGATTATCGTGACAGAGGTACTGTACGCTTGGACCCATGGACGAGATGCCTCTGTGGTGTACTGATATTTGGCTTGTATGTTATCAGCTGCTGCGCGACAATCTCTATGAATTCTCCAAGCTGCTGCTCGAGCGCGGGAACATCAACTACTTCTCAATGCCTCGCCTCAAAAAGGTCGCAATTGAAGTACTCGAGGCTCTGGACGTGCTCCACTCGCTCGGTCTCGTGCACTGCGACTTGAAGCCCGAGAACATTTTGATCAGCAACTTTAACGAGTGCCGCATCAAGGTGATTGACTTTGGCTCGGCCTGTTTTGTCACGGACGAGCTCACGTCGTACGTGCAGTCGCGATCGTACCGCGCCCCCGAGGTGAGTCGTGTCGTCGTGGGCACAGATTTTGTAGACCCTGACAGTCGATACTCTTCCACTACTAGGTCATTCTCGGACTCGGCTACGACCACAAGATCGACTTGTGGTCGCTCGGATGCGTGCTCGCCGAGCTCTTTACGGGCGACGTGCTCTTCAAGAACGACTCGGAGCAGTCGCTTCTCGAGCGCATCATTGGCGCCATTGGTGCGTTGTACCCATTTCTATTTTCTCTGATTTGATCTGCTGCATATTCATACATTTTTCTTTTTGGCCATAGGTCCGATCCCGCACGAGTTGCTGCTCGAAAACAGCGAGCTCGACGTGCAGTTTCGCGAAAATCCGTCGTTTGCGATGGATCCGGCGACCGGGAATGGCGTGCTGTCGGCGCTGCACGCGTCGCCGCCGACGCTCGAGGCGCTCGTGCAGACCAGCGACGCGCAGTTTCTGGACTTTTTGCGCGCGCTGCTGCAGATCCACCCGAACGACCGCGTGTCGGCAGCGGAGGCGCTGCAGCACCCGTGGCTCGAGAGCGGCGTCTTTTCAAGATCCCTTCATGCGTAAATGCGCACCAATCGTACTTAGAGAATTGTAGCACGGTAGTCGTTTATTTTCAAATACCGGTTAAAAACCGATTGTTTCATCAAGCCACCTGTTGAAACTGTTTTTTTCAAACTGGCGCGCTGGCGGGAAAAAAGTGCTAGCAACGGCAACATTCACATTCGCCCGAAAGCGCGAGGCCGTGTCCACAGTCTTACGTTCACTAAAAGCAGACAATGAACGGCGCGCGTCGCGAGAACCAAGCGGAAGAAGAAGGCGTCGAGACGGTGCGTGGACTGTTTGAGTGTGTGTGTGCGGTGGAGAAGACCAGGCAAGAGTGCCGGCTCGTGGGAGAGAAGGCCATCTACTGTAGTATAGTCGGGCGTCTCTGTGCGTGTGTGTGGGTTTGTTGCGTCTATGGCAATGCTGACTTGGGGGATATTCTCCCTGTACAGGCGCAGGACGCGGGCTTTGCGTTCCACATGAGCGACAAGTGGGCCCACTGCTACCCGGGCGTCGAGGTCGCCGTTGTCACGAGCATCGACAAGCCGCCGGCGCCACCCGAAGGTCGTGAAAAAGCAATGCGATGGCGCCACAGCTCTAGAAGAAAAGAAGAAGAAGCGGCTCATGGGAGGTCCCTTGTCTTGTGTGTGTTGATAGGCTACGTGCCACTGCGGCTTGGCGTGCACAACCAAATGGACGCGCTCGACGCGGACGACGCCATGGGCGAAGAAGACATTGTGGGGTACGTAGTCTATATTGTCTCTCTCCCGTTCCCACGCTGAGCCAGCGCGCAGGCGTTGGGAGATGCTTTTCTCCGTCTCGTATTATGGACTAAATGTCCACTGCTGCTCAGTTTCTCGACCGACACGGTGCTGTGGAACGAGGACCTGCTTGAGGCCCGGCTCGAGCAGATCACCGAGTGGACGCGCAACGCGCCGCTGTCACTGAAAGAGAAGCTGGGCCGCATCAACTGGCTCATAAACGCCAAGTAATATACAGGCCGCGTCACAGGTACTCTCACGTCTACTCTCAGCGTGTCGCTGCTATTCAGGTACAGTCCACATGCCAAAACGGTACCAGCCTATTTACGTCACCACCATCGGCCTTCCTTCGAGTCCACTACAACGTGTTCAAGGCCAAGAGCTCGCC
The DNA here is from genome assembly GCA_023334575.1 of Pythium volutum. NCBI lineage: Eukaryota > Oomycota > Peronosporomycetes > Pythiales > Pythiaceae > Pythium > Pythium volutum. Next base: position 10,427 of record JAADVC010000320.1, read on the forward strand.
AGCACACGCAACGCCAGTTTGACTTTGCGGCCTACTCTACTCAAGCGCCCATGACAAGCTTGCTATTAGATTGGCTCAACCAAGAGCTCTCGCTGCATCGCAAGGTCAACGTCCTCGAGCGCGATCTCTGCAATGGGTACATTCTCGCCGAGATTCTTCATCTCCACGGCCTCGAAGCCCACCTCGAGCGATACTCGGATGGCTCGGATCTCTCCATCCGAGTAGCGAATCTCGAACTGTTGGAGAAAGCGATGGTAGCGGCAGGGCTCGGTGAGCTTGGCGCATCGACCAAGCGTCAGATCGTGATGGAGAATCGCTCGAGCATCCTGCAGTTGTTGCTCCGCCTGAAAGCGTTTTTCGAGTCCAAGCGCACAAAGGTATCTACCCAGCAGCAGAAGCTCAGGAATATCCCCAGCAACGTCTATGAGCCACGCTCGCCAGTCAAGGATCCGACTCGGGTCGTCCAAGATGTGGAGGAACGGTTTATCAGGGAGACGGCGAATCAATATCGACCCAAGGAAGTGCGCTTTTACAAGGACGTGAACAGTGCCATCTACCTTCGCAAGTTTCCCCAATCGCAATGGCAAAACGAGAACGACCAGATTGAGGTGCGTGTGTGTGAAGGGGATTTGGTGGGCGGAAAGTACGATGGGGATTGACAATTCCAGTTTTTCTGTAGTATGACGAAAAAGCGAAAGCCAACAATGCCAAGCAAAGCGCCAACATCAGAGCTGTTCTTCGAGCCCACATGAACGAGAAACGTGCCTTCATGAAAGACTGGGACAAGCAGCGGCTCGAGAATTGGCAACACACACAGGTACGCTTTCTTTCTGAAAGACCTTATTTCTCTCAAGCTCATGTTGCGCGAGTGCATGGCCAGAAATTGTACATGGAAGCCGAACGAGACGATCTGCGCCTCGAATTAACTCTCGAAGAACGACGCAAACGCTTCGACGCGAACAAGCTCGCTAAAATACAAGCCGATGCAAGGGACGGTGTCGGTGGCTTTGAGAAGAATATGGGTCGACTCGGGCTGAACCACGGCGGCGCGGCTACCGAGTCGGGGCTTCGAGCGATCCCAGCATCCGATGCCGGTGCGATCGCCCATCTCGACCGACTTGACGAACGCGTCAAAGAGTTGGGGTTTCGGCCGTCCAATAATGTTCAAATGATGAAAGAACTTCGTGCGCGACGAACAGCTCAACTCGCGGCTGAGAAGGATCGACGAATGCGACGCATGAAAGCTGCCGGAGACTTCAATTATCCAACAAGGGAAGCTCAAATCATCCAGGCCACCAGCGACGAATTGGATGCTGATAAGACGGAGGCCGGCAGTATAGAAGCATGCGAGGTGACCCCCGTCAATATTCAAGATGCCTTTATTGAAGCGAATCGAGAAGCGCTGGAGGCAAACTATGCGCATCTCCGTGAAATTGGGGCGGCCAAGAGAGAGCTCGACATGGACGAACTACAGCGGCTACGACTCGAGAAGCGGAGCAAGATTAACGAGCGTCACAAGCAAGACTGTGCGTCGATCGTCGACAATCTGATATCGCTTGCAGTTGCCTGCCAGGAATACCAGTATGACGCTGCTAGTGATCCGGACAGCGTCGCGAACTGGAAACGCAAGATGTGGCTGGAGCAATCGTCGGCACTACCATCGGCAGACATGAACTGTATTCTACGCGCAAAATGTGGTGATGCCTATGAAGAGCTCCAGCTTCTCACGCACACGTTTCTGAATCTGTCCAACGTGTGGGCGGCATTCACGGATATCCAACTCGATACCAGGCAGCAACATTCCACAATACCAATGAGCGACCAAGTCGAGTCCTTCATCCACGATGCATTGTCTCCACCATCACCAGATATGCTTGAAACCCAGTGGACCAAGCTGGACACTTCCAAGTTTGTTGCTGTGTTCACGTCGGACGAGCGAGGCCACCGAGTCGCCCGCGAAGTGGCCGTGGACCACTGTCTCTATTATGTCAATGTCGATGAGCTCTTGGAAGACTGTGTCCAGCACAGCTACGATCCCGTCAAGCAGGCAGACGTCGCGGCGTCTCTATGCCGGCGCGAGGTGCGTGTGTCTGTGTGCATGGCAGCGGAATGGCGTGTGTGATGCCTAATATCTTGGTTGTCTTGTAGCGTGAGCTCGGTGTGTTCGGACCGAAAATTGCCGCCTTGCGACAGAAGAATTCACCGATCCCGGACACTCTGGCCGTCGACGTCGTGGTTGCCTTCGTGGTCTCAACTCAACCAACAGCACTCGTCACAGAGACCGACGAGGATGGAGGCCAAGAAGCGCCGTCGGAGAAGATGAGGGACGACAACAACGTTGGCTTTCTCCTGCACAACTTCCCACGAACATTCGAGGAGTGGAAGCTGTTCGAGAAAGCAATCCTCAACTGCGACACACCCGAATTGGCAGACGACACCAAGGCGGAGCGTCTCACAGCACTGGAGACTGCGTGCAGCGCCACGCCTTCCCACTATGAGTCTACTATCAGCTGTGCTGTTGTGGTCTCGTGTTGGGCACCACTGTCGCGAACTCCTTCTCCGAGTACCCCAGGGCTCACACCTTCACCGTCAGGGAGCGAGCTTAGTGCTAGCGCTGGCGATCGGCGTCGGACCCCTGAGCCCGGCAAACGCCAATCGGTCGTGGATCCTGCGATTGCCAAAGCGGAAGCCGAGCAGGAAATGCTACTCAAGCGCCGTCACGTGGAGCAACTCTTGTCACGGACGTCGCGCGTGATCAGAATTGATCAAGAAGAGATGCACGAGCGAGTGCTGCACGAACTCATTCATCTCGCACTGGACACGTATGCAAGCAATCGCTTCTGCGAGCGCGTCGGCGTTCTCGTCGAGGTTGGGTCCCATTCTGCTCTCCGTTCAGAGCTGGAGGCGGCACGAGAAAACCGTCGTTCTGGGATGCCAATCAACGTGCGTCTCGCGTGGATGGTGGCCGCCAAGCAGCTTCAACCGAACGAGTCAAAACTCTTGGACGTGGTCACGCGACTTCGTCGGCTGGAACACACGCAATTCTTAAACCTGCTGAGGATCTTCCGTGAAGCCCAACACGCGCTGGAGATCGAGACCAGTTCCTCACGAACAAAGCGCGAACAGCTCGACGAGATACTCGCCGTGACTACTTCCCTATGCGGGGCGGCACTCGAGAAAGCTCGGCTTGACCTCGCTTCGCAATGCTCTCAGGTCGACAAGATCCTCATCGCGACGGAAGTCGCACTGGGGGATGCGATGGACGCGCAGCGGATCGCAGCGAATCAGTTCGTGGACGACATTGCAGCCGATCCACACCCGTCATCGTCACGAGCGCACCTCCAGTCATGGCTGCAACTGCTACCATTGGTGTGTCTTGAATCAAAGGAATTCGTTGTCGACACAATGCACGCGCTACGCGAAGGGTTCTACTCGCAGTTTGAATTCCTGCGAGCGACCGACGGATTGTCTCCAGATTCGTCCCGTGAGGTGCTGGACCAGGTCGTAGCCGCTGCCAAGGCGCTGGACCAGTGCTGCCACGAGAGCGGGCTACAGATTTCGCTCGAAGAAGAGGTGTCGCGAATGGCAGTGCAACTGCTCATCACTGCTGCCGAAGAGTCCAGTGGTGGTGGGTACGAACTGGACGAGAAGAGAATCGCACAGCAACTCGCAACTGCAGCATTGCAACGCATGGCGGCCGTCCTGCGGTGGTCGACAAAGCTCGTGGAAAGCGTCAAAGTCTTGCACTCGGCGGACGTGGACGCGATGCGCAAGTACATCCATCGGGACTTGAGCCATAGCAACGCCGCTATTGGCCGTGCCATCCAACAGCTCGCTTTAGAAGGTGCTGCTTCATGGCCGGACGGGCTCGCACCACAGCGAAACCGGTCGCGAATGCTGCCACGTCATCACCAAGCAGTGCTTCTGTCGGCGTCTCAGATCGAAGCTCTTATCGAAGCGCTCGCAAACATTACAGCTTCGTATGGTTCGGCGCTGCTCTCTCGTGACGAATTCATCGCAGCAGTCGTGGCGGTAGCGAGACGTGAAGGGTTTCCTGACGTCTGGCAAGACTTCAATCATATGGCGCGCGTGGCGATTGCCTGGTCCAGCGACCAGTCGCCTGCTGTGTGCTGGCGCCTCTTTGTGGTTGCCTTGGTCTGCGCACAAGTCGGTGAATGCCCGACCATGGAGGCACTCCGAGCGAATGTCGACGACCTTTCTTGTCTTTCTCAACGAACGCTAACCGACACGGACCACAGAGCGCCACGCGTGACGCGAGACGAATTTTTCTCACGGACCACACTGTGGTTTGAAGACAGTTTACGCTCGCGTGACGAAGCCAGAACATGGAAAGCGGTCATCTTTTCGCTATTTGCAGTCGATTCGAGCGACAGCGAGGCCGAGATCCTGCCCATGCTGTTTGCATTGTGTGCCGTGCCAGCGTCTTCCCGCGACGTGCGAGTCGAGCTCGCATCGAAGCTCCTGCCGCATTCTTCACGTGGACTGCGGCGAGCGTTCGCAGTGCTCTCGCGGTGGACCGCAGCGTCGTTACCGTCTTCCGAAGAGACGCGTCGGTTGGCCACGACGCAGCTGCGTCCGCTACTGCAGTTTGCCGGTGTAGCGATTGACGAGACGCGACTGGTGGAGACGGACGACAACGTCGGAAGTGGTAATAACGGTCTCGGCTCGTGGCGGTGCAGGGAGGACGTCACGGCGTTCTTGGCGTGGTGCGACGCGTACGACCCCGCGCTCGCCCAGCGAATCACAGTCCACGACACACTGGCGGCGCTCGTGGAAGTTGACTAAGTACTTCTAGAACGAGTGGAAGCATTTGATTTGCGAGTAAATTATTATGCCAACTCTTTCATTCACTCGAGAGGTGTCTCTATCGTGAAAGGACTTGTAATATATATGGTACCGGGTCGCGCCTTTGTCTCACACCGACTCGCGCCGCTTGGTCGCATCGGCGTGCATGGCATCGTCTTCTTCTGCTTTCTTCTTCTTTCTTTGGTCTTGAGCTGTGACGCTTTGCCGTCTCACGCCGCTGGCGTCTTGACTGCCGGCGTCGGCAATGGCGCGTGGGATCGCAGCCACGACCACTATGGGCTTCTTGCGCAGCACGTCCGCATAAAGCGAGTGCGCAAACACACCGGCCAACAGACCGGCAATGCACGCCGAGCGGAGGCTCTTGGCAAACTTGAGCGCGAGCAGCGTCGCGACGACGCCGCCCGATCCCTTGACCGCCGTCTCGACGCGCGGCCGCGTGCGCAGCTGCGCAAACGAGTCGGCCGCGGCCTGGACCAGCGCGCGCACGAGCGAGAGCGCGTCCAGAGACAGGCGCGGCACTTCCATGAGGCTGCTGCTGCTCGTGCGGCTCGTTGCGTACTGGAAGCGCCGCGAGCGCCCGCGACGGAGCAGCGGCGCCTGGGACATTGAGGAGCTGTTCAGTAAAATGACGCATGGGATGAGGATGAGGAGGGGAGAAACAGAAATTTTCGCAGGGATACACCGCAATAGTAGACGGTCTGGTACTCAGGAGATGGCACTCAGACGGGGATGAGGGGACACTACTGTCACACAGAGATGCACGGCGGGTTGACGGACGGAATTGTGGAGGGACCTCAAGTGCCGACATATCTGGAGGCCATGCAGCACGTCGGCGACGACGACGCGGACGCAGGGGGTGAATGTAAACACTACAGCAGAGGATGTCGTGTGCAGGCGCCGTGCTGCAGTGTCTGGGTGGGCTGCCGGCTCTGCCACAACGAGCAGTTCACGGACCACGAGGTCGACCGCCACGCGATCCGCACAATGCAGTGTCTCTCCTGCGACATGGTGCAGCCCGTACGTGGACGCTGCAACAAATATTACTAGTAGTAGTAGAATGGACTCGGAAACGAACAGATAACTAAGGTATCGTACTGATATGACGACTTTTATGCAACGCAGTGCGCGCGCGAGTGTCTGGGGTGCACCGCCGTGATGGGGGACTACTTTTGCGGCATTTGCAACCTCTTTGACAACGACGGCGCCACCAAGAAGATCTTCCACTGCGCCGACTGCGGCATCTGCCGGTACGCTGCTACTAGTATACGCTCGATGAATTTGCTCTCGATGTATTGGCGTGTACTGATGTTTTTCGATGGCGACAGCGTTGGCGGCCGCGAGAACTTTTTCCACTGTGAGCGGTGCTGCGGCTGCTACCCGCACTCGCTCCACAATAGCCACCGATGCGTGGACGGCTCGATGCACCGCGAGTGCGCAATCTGTCTCGAGCGCACGTTCGACTCGCTCCTGACCGTCAACGTGTTGGCCTGCGGCCACGTGCTCCACCATTCGTGTTACCGAGAATACGTCCGTTACGGGTACGGACGCCTGCCTGAATATCCTCAAATAAAAAGGGGGGTCTATACTGACTACAATGTGTATCTCTGTGCTGTAGGAACGTCGTGTGTCCGACATGCCGGACGAGCCTGTTGACTCCGCGCCAGCAAGTGCAGGCACAAACTAATGGCGCGGCGCTCGCGCTGCCGGATGGAGACGACACGAGCGACGGCGACGGCGACGAGAGCGACGAGAGCGACGAGAGCGACGCGGACTCGGCCCACTCGGACGGCGACACGACGGACGATGCTGAGCCCCACGCCCTGCGAGCAGTCGCGTGGGAAATCGCGGACGAGAATGATGTTGAAGGGCTGGACGAGAGTGAAGACGAAGATGAGCTGGTGGTAGCACGGCGCCATCGGTAGATGGGGCCGTGAGTGCGGTGGTACCGTAGAGAGCAAGACAGAGAACCAAAGCGTCAGCCCGTGAGACCATGTAGACGTAAAGAAAAACTGGCGGACTTATTACGGGTGATTACAATCAAAAGGGGTGCCTGTCTTGGGCTGCCCGCTGGGGTGAGTGGGGATACGTTCAAAACATCAAACTTCAAAAACTCAACACTACACTATCATAACAGCTAAATAACAGAATGTGGACGCTCTTCAGAATTCGTATTCCGAGCAGAGCATCTCGGGCTCTTCGAGCAGCGACGCCGACTTGCAGTCGATCGAGCAGTGGTGCTTGTAGGGCGTAACGCCGACGACAAAGTTGCGCGCGCACATCTGGCAGCGGCGCCACTCGACGCGGACGTCGGCGCCGTCGCTCATGGCCTTGCGGCGCAGTCCCGCTTCGCGCGGCAGGTAGTAGTCGTAGCCATCGGCACTGACCGAGTAGGGGTTCTCGTACGTGGTCTGGAGCGTCGTCGCGAACGAACTGCACGGTCGCGAATATCGGTAGGCGTCCGAGCGACGGCTCGCGCCGGCCAGCGCGACGGGCTTGAGCTGGCGCACCTCCTCGTGCTTGGCCGGGCGTCCGCGCAACTTACGCAGCCAGTTGCGGGTGCGCTCTGTGAAGTCTGAAGCGCCGCCAATCATTGTCGCTACCTGTGTCTTTCTCACTTGCTCTCGGAATTGGAAATGGGGAATCTTTTCTCTTGTGGGGGGTTGCGTGAAGGTCCAGGGGAACCGTGTGGTACTGTAGTACTGCACTGTACCGTAACCGTGGCGTCGTTCGAATCACAAAGGGTGAGTTTGAGTCGACCCCACACAAAACTGGTGGAAGTCGCTCAGATTGTTGATTGTTCGGTGAGGGGGGTAAGAGGTGTGAGGGGGAGACGGACGGGCCATGCCATCACGACGGTGGCATTTTCCTCAGATTCCCCATGTATCCGGATATCGGATACACAACGACAAGAGAAGGCTGGGCGCGAGGATGGCATCTTCAACTCGGCACCAGGCGGAGAAATCCCCCACGACATGGATGTCGTGGCAGCTGCCATACTCAACCTAGCCAATCACCGAGCTGAGGAGCCCATCATCTCAGACCATCAGAGTGATGGTCCTTCGCCAGCTGGTCGAAACGTAACCCGGAATAATCTGCTGTTGACGCGCGATGTCACAGATCGCCCCACAAAAGCCAACACCAATCTGGTCGACGAACCCACAACAGGGAAAGACAAGACAGCGGGACAAGACGGAGAAAAAGAAAAAAACAAAGAACACCACGACGCGCCGCCGTGACCAATCACAATAGGTCAGTATGATACCGGTATTCCTACGGTAACAGCATGACACACGGAACATCGCAAATCCACACCCAAAGAAAATTATCCACGTTTTGCGCAGTCAATGATCAATTTCGGGTACACTAGTAGTATAACCTCTCTTAAAAAATATCCGCTCGGTAGTGTTACACTACCGAGCGGATATTTTTTAAGAGAGGTTATCTGACTCAAACAGACCGTTTTTGGTAGGTAGTTTGAAGATTGTAAAATCGACGACCCGATCTATGAAAAAATGATGGCGACCATCACATCGGTAAATATCTCGGGAGTATTTTGGTACCAAGAGAGCACCGATTGCATGTCTAGAAGTGAAGATATAGCGATGAGAGCCACGCAGTCCCCCATTTATCGACTCCAATCGACACCCAATGGTCACACTTCTCAAATGCTTTCCTCCGACAATCACCTCCGCTTAGGTTTAGGCGAAACGAGAGATGGCACACTGTGAAAGGATGACCAAGTCGCAAGTGTTCAGCAAGTCGCAGGTGGACAGTGCCACTGGCAGTGGCTAGCATCGGTCGCAGGGGCAGTGTATCCTTGAGGTTCAAGAGTAGGAGGGGGCCTCGCCAAGCACCACGGGGCAGTTGGCGATCGTAAGCAGCCCAGTTAATTGTATTCAAAATCTGTGCAGTCGTGCGTGTTTTTCAACGCCTCCGAGGATCCTACCCAGGCAGCCACGCGTTCTTTGAGGGGGATTACCACATGTCGCATACCGATATCTTGGCATCTCGACTGTACAGCTTGGTCTGGATCTCCTCAAGAAGCCGCACCAGCTCGATCGCGTCGGGTCGCTCGGCTGGGTCCTCGTCGAGACACTTTGCCGTCAGCGCACGCACGTTGGCGGGACAGTTGTCACTCAACTGCGGACGCAGCTTGTCGCTCAGGACATACCGCATGAACTGCACGTTGCTGGTGATCTTCTTGCCCGAGTACGACAGTGTGAGCGTGTCGAGCTCCGCCAGCACAATCCCAAACGAGTAAATGTCGGCCTTTTCCGTGGGCTTTTCACGCTTGAACACTTCGGGTGCCGTCCCGTACATGGAGCGAAAGGCCCCATACGGCATGACGCAGTCGTCGGGCAAGCGCACGTGACTAATGTCAAAGTTGCAGAGCTTGGCACGGCCCGAGTCGTCTACCATAATGTGGTCCGGCTTGAGATCACCGTGCACGACCGCGGGCGCGAATGCGTGCAAATATTGTAGTGCAGACGCGATGTCCTGCGCCAGGCCAATCTTGTGTTCTCTCCAGTCGAACTGCGCGTTATTCTTGCGACGCAGAAAATACTGGAGATCCTTCTCGACATACTCGCTCACGGCGCACAGGTCCTTGAAAAGTGGTGTGGTCCACGAGACACCGACCAACCTGATAATGTTGGGGTGCTCGAAACGCGCCATGAGTTGGATCTCGGCGGCAAAGTCATCAATTTCAGTTTGGTCGTTGCGATGATAGTCCAGCAAGCGATGGACCGCGACCGACTGCTGGTTGTCGGCCACACTTCGCCAAATTGGTTGCCGGACACCCTGCGGGTCCACGAGATGGACGAGAACGGAATATGGAGCCGCGCGAGCATTCGATCGGGCTGGATCTCGATGATCACAGGCGCCGCAGTCTCTTGCATGTCGGCGTCGCTGGTAGAGCGTCGTGGCTAGCAGGGGACGCGATGGCACAGTACTCGGTAGTGAGGGGCCGTGGCTTGTCGTCGCGCGTGTCCTGGCGGTGGCTCCGCATCCAGAAAAAGACGCCGACGCCCATTATCAGAAGCGCGACCACGCCCAAGACGAGAACCATGTTCGTGCTCGTGTCGCGGCCATCAGCGCGGACGCGGTTCGCACCAAGCGCTGCGGCAGTCGCAAGCAGTGCCACGTGGGACAAGGCGAATCGCATGTGCACGACTGATGGTGGGTCGATTGCTTACTCTGTTCACAGGAGTGGAGAAAGAAAATGTGCTATGGTGTATCGATATGGTGGATTCGACAGGACAAATGAGATCCATTGGGTTCTCTATGAACCCATTAGAGGGCCACAGGACCCATCAGTCAAAAGTATCCACTACGTATCTATCGTCCAACTCACTGTCAGTCGGATAGCAAAGACCTTGGAGACAGGAGCCCACGCCGGTGACTGGCCTAGACATTCCTTTCACTCTCGACCTCCTTATCGATAAGGCGTGGTATTATGGAAAGCGCGGAGGCGATCTTCTTGTTCTGAAATTCTTTGCCGCATGTTTGAGTCCCGTCCAGGCCATTAGATCTCCGTCATGGCATGTTGGCCTCTTCTATGACCACTGTCGACACCATCCAGCAAAATGGTGCCAATGCATCCACAACCATGATCAGCTGCCTTCTCCCACCGCGGAAGGAGGATGCTTTCTCGACGTGGGTTGCGGCTCCGGACCGCTCGCGATCTCGGCCGCGTCCATGGGCTTCGACATCTCCACGTCCAAGATTAGCCGCCTCGACGCCCCGATCGCCGCTGTGCCTCGCGTCTCGCCCATCGCCACGATCGCGACCCACCACGCGGGCGACTGACAGACGCTGTGCCTCGGTGCGTTCCTCGTCGGGCTAGCTGGTGGGTTCGTGGGCTCGATGCCTTCACTCGTGGGCGAACTGATGCCCGCCGCGTCGTACAAGAGCCATCGTGTTGGCGAGCGGAGAAGAGCTACTCAAGGACCTGTTCGACAGCGACTAGGCCCAGTCAGTCGGGGAGCCAAGGCTCGCTCGAGCGTACGGGGCTAGACTATGTGTAGGTCGTACTGGACGAAAAAGACCCGTTTTGCGGGAGATGCAAAGCGCAGGATACGAGTCGCCGCGGATGTCCCGGTGGAGCCGCACCCGTTCTGGGCACGGCGTTCGCCCTGTAGTCAGCCACATCGCTGTCACCACTAACAGGCTATAGAACCTAAGTAGTACAGAATTCAATAGATTAACGAATATCACATGTGCGAATGAGGGGCTAAGGTCGCGGCCTGTATTGTTCATCTCAAGCAGATACATCGAGTCATGTTTGACAGGACTATATACGTAGCTGATGCGAAGTTCCGCATATGCGACAATGAACCACGGCGCAATGCGTTTCACTTACGACTGGGGGAGCGGGCGCTCCTTCCCCTTCTCCCGTGTATTGCCTCAGCGTTCAAGACGTGGTATTTTCTTACTCGTAGCCGCCGGCCAGCTAATGTTATCCTACCACATCGCGGCCACGGCGCCGGACTGGATTGATACTGGCTTCAAGTTGAAGTTGGGATGCGAGCGAACTTACACACGTCACAGATTCTGGAAAAAGCTGCTCTCTCTTCTCCAATCAGAGCGACTGCACTCCACTCTTTCACTCTCTGCCCAACGGCATCAACCAAACCGACGACTTGATCCAGTGTCCTCTATCATCATGTCACCGATCGTACCAGTGTGGGTGACGGAGCGCATGCACGCGTGTCCGTCGTGCCCCGGTCTCTTCCCGTCGCGACTAACACTTGCGCAACACCTGGAAGACCACGCTTTTCTTGCTGGCCGCCCACACCATCTCTATGGACGCGGCATTGGTTCCGACAGTGCAGCGTGATGGAGATGCCACGCTGCCAGCGATCGCGGATGAAATCGACAATGCGGACACCCCAGAGGAGTCACAGCCAGTACACTGCGATCGCCTCGTGACCCCGCCAGCGGCTCCACGAGCAGCTCCGTCCATCGCTCGATCCAATGAGACTGGCAGCACTGTGCTAGAAATGGAAATTTCCCCCAACTACGAGCCAGGCGATGGCGAGATTCGCGAGTACGCGATTTGGCTCGGCTTGGACATCGAGGATGATCGCCACTTGTTCTGGATCAGCCGCGACGGCCTCAAGGCTCCACTACCATCGTCGTGGAAGCCGTGCCGCACGAACGATACCCACGAGATCTACTATTTTAACTTTGCGACGGGCCAGAGCATGTGGGACCACCCGTGCGACGCCGTATACCGACGGATGTACCAGGACCACAAGGCGGCCGAGGCGGCACCTGCACCGTCCGCGTGAACAAGCATCATTTGACGACAATACGTTCCAAAATCTATTCGTTTCCCCATAAGGCCGAGCTTATGGAGACGCTTTTTGTATGGGACCATATTTGCCTTTGCAGTCAGCCGTGACGCTCCTAAATATCGTTGTCACTGTATCGGGGGGGGGTTAACAATGTAGCCATCTCCTGCTTCAGGTCAACGGTTGCTGAGTGTGTGCACATGGGCGACAGGCGTTCACATTACGCAATTGAGGCCAGTGGCCGCCTTGTTACATGGTATGCCTCGTTTGACACGGTGCAACGCATCCTCCATCGGCTGGCGGCGTCTCATAGCAGCAACCGATTTCTGCTTTTGGTTTTGTCAGCCAAAGCGCGCAATCCCGCGAATGACTCGGCCACAACCGGTAAAGGGATCTTGAAGACGGACAGGACCGAGTCATCAAAGGAATTTGGCGCTTTTGCTGTGGATCTCGTCTCTTGTCTGGCGTGAGAACCAGAGACGAGATTTACGAGCCCCTTGATGCCGCGGTCTTCAATTTATGAGTGTGGTCTTGCAGAATTGCTGTACTGTACAGTAGTGTACGATTACCAAGTATAATAACACCCACTGGTGGATGAGCGCGACGCGCGGCCGTGCCGTTGGGTTGCGCGTGGAAATCCACCATGTCCGCCCAGCCCCACGCCCCCCACGCTGTGAAGATCTCCACAGCCTCTGGCAGTCACTACAGAGACTTTTCGGGGCAAGCAGCCTACCTACCGATTCGCCCATTCCGGAATTCGCCGAACCTGCCTCACGTCCCTCGCCCACAAGCCGACCAGAAGATCCAAGACAGACATGCTCACGAAGACTGGACGCATGCTCACGACGCTGCTGTCCATTGGCCTCGCGTTGGCCACAACCACGACGACGACAGCGCAGCAACTCACACTGCCCAACGGTGCCGTGCTCACGGGCACGCTCCAGACCAACGTCGCTGGCGACAAGGTCCAAGCCTTCCGTGGGATCCCGTACGCCGAGCCTCCCGTGGGCGAGCGCCGCTGGAAGCAGGCCACGCTCAAGCCTTTGCAAACAAGTTCTGAATGCCACGCCGTTCGGTAAGATCTGTTACGGCGACGGCCGCGTCGATGCTCAGTCGAGCGCGTTCCCAGCGTCCGAGGACTGTCTCTTCCTCAACGTCTACGCGCCCGTCAATACGACCGCCAACGCCAAACTGCCCGTCATGGTCTGGCTCCACGGCGGCGCGTTCGTGGCCGGCGCCGCCAACATTTACGACGGCGCCAACCTCCTTGCGGCGGCCCACAACCAGCTCATTGTCGTGACGCTCAACTACCGACTCTCCGTGTTTGGTCTGCTCTCGGGGGACGCGCTCAAGCGCGAAGGACGCGGCGTCAACTACGCACTGCGCGACCAGGAAGTCGCGTTCCAGTGGGTCAAGCAGCACATTGCACTCTTTGGTGGGGACGCCCAGAGTGTCACGGCCTTTGGCGAGAGCGCCGGCGCCAAGTCGGTCTTTGCCCATTTGATCTCTCGTGGTGGGAACCAGCAGCTCTTCCATCGCGCCATCATGGAGAGCGGCACGCTCACGACGGCCCACGACGTGCCCACGAAAGCCCAGCAGAATGCCGTCTTTGCTCAGATTGCTACCCACGTCGGGTGCAACGTCACGGCCGACGATGCGACGCTGCTGACCTGTGTGCGAGCCGCCAACAGCAGCGCCGTGTGGGCCGCTGGCGGACTGCTGCCCGGCGTTTGGCAGCCAGTCGTCGACAATGTCTTTTTACAGGACGCACCACTCCGGAGTCTTCTCTCAGGGAAGATCAGCCGCGTGCCGACAATCATTGGTACCAACACGGATGAAGGGTGGACGTTCACGACGGCCGTGACCCAGGCAGCCGACGTCATGCCGTTTGTGCAGTCACGGTTCTCGCTGCTGACGGCGACGGAGCTGACGCGCGTCGACGCACTGTATCCGGTTGGTAACTTTCTCACGCCAA
>JAADVC010000321.1:0-24491 GCA_023334575.1 Pythium volutum
ACGTTGCAGAGCTTCGTCTACGAGACTCAAAACAAAATCGTTCCGGTCACAGGGCCAACCACACCACACGTACAAAATACACGTAGTGCCACAGAACAAGACAAGCCGACTCCCAAGCGAACACGTGAAGTCGAGTACGTGCGGCTCACGCTCAAGCTTCTCCACATGGTCGAGTTCTACGTACTCATCGAGTTTATAGAGGTTGTTATCGCTTCATCTACGGTACGTCGCCTCCTGGGATTCTCGACAGTGCGGCAGCTAGCGTTCACGCTGCGCAAGCACGCACTTGTCGCACAGTCTTGACTGGTGGTGTAGGTCTTCTTCCCCACGCAATTCACACTTATAATGCCACTGCATTTCAAGGTATAGACGTTCACACAGATGTAACTCAATATACTCCATTTTAATGAAGAAGAAGAAGAATTCACACTTGGTCATGTCGGTACGTGGTTCAAGGAACAGGTTCAGGTAGTCTTCCGCTGTATCTGTCACTCATATTCTTCGGTGTCGGTCGTTACGACTACACGTTTCGCTTCCAATGGCTGCATCGCCCAGACCCATACAGTTGATCATCGCGAAGCAGTCCAGTCCATTCTAGACCAAGGAACCATCGAACACATTGCGATGCGTTCTTGCGTTTGGGTTCATTGAACGACCAACACTCTCGTGGCAACTTTCTGGCACACGTCACAGATCACGTTCCCTATCGTGGACACAGTTTGGAATGTGAAGCGTGCCCATGCCACTGTGAGATGATGCTCGGACTGACATCGGCACACGTTACAACTATTGTGTGAGCTCACTCTATTAATCCATGTTGATTTTCTGACGCATCACCGAACCATGTCCAGGGTGGGAAACGAGGAGACCCCTACAGTTGGTTAAGTCGCACGGATAAATTTCTCGCATTTAGCCGTCGTCTCAGAGTCTTGCGCCAAGGGCATGCTGAAACCGCCCACCTTGTGCTCGAAGAAGTGATGCCAACAGAACTCACTGGTTCCTACAATATTTAAACGCCCTTCGACCACGCGATACGCACTTAGTTCACCACGCGTCGCCTATCATCGCTAGTGCTACATCATTCTACCGTTTTCGTTCGAATATCTTCCATGTTATTGAGCCATTGGAGGTCCGGTTGCGCCGCTATAAAGACGTGGTAACCAGTTATCGGGCGCTGACCTTTGTCGACGGTTGCGATTTGCCATACCCTAAAAATATATATTCGCCCTCTCTCACTCGCACGCCCATGATCCATCCAGTTGAGTACGCCGCTCTGCCGTCTCCTAAAAATACTGGACTCGCTTGCAGTCGCGCTCTCTCTTTCTGTTTCTCTTCAGACACGTATAGACAAAAACTGGTCGAGTTCGTGTGTGTTACGACTTGCTCCCCACGAAGAAAACCAATGCGACACATCGCCGTACGGCTCGTTACATCCATGCGCGCAGCCGTTCGCGCCTGGGAAGTGCTTCAAGTGGAAATGCAGGGTCAATACTCGCTCGCTCGACTCGACGAACTGCGCGTCTTTGCACGCCAGACAAGTCTGTCTCGCGCACTCGCCATCGTGCTGTCCACGCCGCTGACTTGTGTTGCCACGATCGTCGTGCTCGATTTGCTCCCGCTGCGCCCACCCACAGGCGGGATCGCAAACCAGTCGGCGAATTACTGGGTGCGAACGTACTTCTCCGTCTACGTTGTCACGTTCAATGTGCTTCTCCATTTCCAACACGCGTCGCCACGGTTACATGTCACGATACCACGGCTGGTTGTCTCGTCCGCGATCGTGAGTGGTGGAACCATGTTTGTGTTCCTCGCGCTCCACCATCTCATCGGCTTCCCCACGCCCTTTGTGTTTCAGGCAATTGGTTTGCCGCGGCAACTGCTTCTCGCGGGTTCCATGTGGACGATGTGGAAGGCTTCGATTCAAGAAGACGCTGAAGTCCGCAAAGACTTGATTCAGTACCTCTGGGCATTTACGTGTCAATTCGCGATGCTGTTGACGTACCCCGTCATGATCTTTGTCTTTCGCACGCTCGACGGGTTTCAGCAAACTATCTTCTCGTTCGGTCTCCCAATGTTCAAACTACTGCTCAAGAACTGGGCAAGTTACGGCGTCTACCGCGTGGAAGATTTGGCGCCTGTCTACGTTGTGCTCTGCGTCGACGTGTTCCATGCACTCATGCTGTCGTGCGCCATGCAGTCGGCGGCGTCTCGTGGGACACTGGTGTCCGTCATGGCTGTGGACGCTTTCCAAAGCGGCGTTGCCATCACTGAAGTTAACGCAATCATCCAACAACTGCACCAACTGCGTCTCGAGATGCTTGCGTCAGACTCGGCGCCGTCGCTTCCGTGGCACACGCGAGACCCGAGGCACATTGTGTCTCTCACCAGTTCCATTCTCGAGTCGCACCCGCACGTCCGAAAGGATAGCGCGGTCGCATTGCCCCGGCATGTCCGGCACCTGAAACAGCGACGGCTCTCGCGGTCATCGTCACGTCGTGTTCGGTACGAGACAGACAACAAAGTCGTCCCAGCCACGGGACCAACGACGCCCAGCCTCCAGCAAGTCCACAGCGCCCGACAACGCAACCTGCCAACGACCAAGCGAGCACCAGAAGTCGAGTACGTGCGGCTCTCACTTACGCTTCTCCACATGGTCGAGTTCTACGTGCTCATCGAGTTCACCGAGGTCATCCTCGCTGTGATTTACGGTACGCTTCATCAGAGTCTTGCCTCTTGTTCTCCTATGTTTCAAGTACTAACCTCACGCGCCTCTTGGACACAGCCATCTACTTGACTGCTATGTTCCACTTACCCAATCGCGCCTACTACTCGACCGTGAAAACGCTCACACGCGACGAGTTATTCGAAACCGTCGGCCACGTGCTCGAGTTTGCTGCACTAGAACTACTCTCGCTGGCCGTGCTCGTTGTCGTGCTTGACCGCCTCGTGGGCTTTTCGACGCTGCGGCAGTTGGCGTTCACACTGCGCAAACACGCGCTGCTCGCGCAGTCGATGCTTGTGGTTTGGGTCTTCTTTGCAACGCAACTCACACTGGAGCATCTCGGTAAGCGTGCAAAGAGACGGGAATCCGTTCTCCTATTGTCTGACTGATATGTTGACCTCTCGCTGCATGTGGCCTTCTAGGGAACGACTACACGTTCCGCTTCGAGTGGCTACGCCACCCAGACCAACACAATTGACACTTTATAACCGAACCCATTTTACGTCGACATGTTCATGTCGATAAACCGAATCACTCCCCTCATTCCACTCTTGCATAACATAGTAGCTCGACAGACAATCGAAGACCGCGCGTTCAGCCTAGAATTAAGCGTGCGCCAGAGGTCGCATACGTGCGGCTCACACTCAAGCTGCTCCACATGGTCAAATTCTATGTGCTCATCGGTTTACAGGTTCGTCGAACTCCCATTGTATGTCCCCCCATGTGATTCAAGTACTCACACCCTCCTGTGGACATAGCCATCTATTGTGACCACCATGTTCCATTTGCCCAACTGCGTCTACTATTCGTCCCTGAAAACAGTCACTCGCGTTCAGCTATTTGAGACCATCGGCCACACGCTACAGAATGCCGCGCTGGAACTACTCTCTTTGGTCGTGCTTGTTATCATACTTGATCGCCGCGTGGGCTTCTCGCCATTGCGGCAGTTCGCAACGCAGATGACGCTGGATAATTATGGCGTGGGTCGAACGTCAACGTGACATTTTGTTTTCTTGCGCCAGCATTCTTCTGATACGCCATATAGGGTACAAATACAGTTCCAATTCGAGTGCATATGCGATCCAGACAAATCCAGTTATAATAGTGGGACCAACATTTCACGGCACCTTCTCGTCACACGTCACAGATTTCGACCTACCCTTTACAAGTTTTCGCCCACTTTGTTTGATTCTTCTCTTCTGCCGGGCTATCCTTCTCGCGCCCAGCCGTCACTTACGTATGTTTCGGTTAGCCCACCACGAGTCTTGTTGTACTGTCGGATACGGGAGCGGATAGGGTGGAAAAGTAGAACGTCGTCGAAGCAGAACTTCCACGAACGTCATTTTTGTATATCTGGGCACCTTCCACGCTCTCGGACACGATGCAATCGATGGAACGCTACCCCAGTCACGGGTATCGACGTTTTCTAGATCGCTATTGCCGCCACCAAATTGCTATCATCATCCACCAAAGCCAGCAGCTTCGGCTCGAAATTCTTGCTTCAGATGCAACGACTTCACCTCTATGCCTCGTACTTCCCGGCGATCGCATTGCCATGGTATGTGCGATAAATAGGGTAACACGCGATTGATCGCACTGTGAATATACGGGCAGACCAGATTTTCCTTACCAAGAATCAGTTTTATATCTGTGCAATTATGAAACACTTACAATAACGCGTCTTTCTGAATAGGTCGAAGATCTCAGCGCGCAGATCAAACGACTATCCGATCCTGTGTGGGTTAGCATGGTCAGCCTTGAGCAGCAAAGGAGCATAAGGAGGGACCAGCAGTCGACGCAGATCGTCTGTGGATCCCTGAGTCGAGTCGCCGTACGTTTCCCAGACGCGTGACGACACCAACAGGCTTGCGATCGCACCACCACTGCCGGGGTTTGACGACAACACCGACAAAAAGCGAGCGGCATACGACTTGGTCTGTGAACTTTCGTTCAGCTTGGACTTGGGCACGAGCGTCGACAGCAAGCTGAGTAGCGTAGCTGCAAGCTGCGAATTGACAGAGGCTTTTGCAAATTGCGTCGCTGCTTGCGTGTGGCGCTTGAGTGGGATCATGTGAAGGCAGAGCAGAAGCTGTACAACGCCCGGATCGCCAGACCACACACTTGGCAGGACCGTCGACAAGTCGACGGGATCCATACCCTTGACCATATTGTCGACACACGCTGGAACGAGGCACAAGTTGCCCAGAAACTGAAGCGTAATGCGCGCAAGCTGTCCCTCGGTGGACGCGTCAGTCTTGGTCAAGTGCTTGTAGACAACCTGGAACGCGCTCTTCACGTACGCAGTCACCTGCGTTGCCAGTGGGTCCAGACACTTGCCGCTGAAAGAGAGCATGTGCAGGCATTCAATGCACCGCAATTGCAAAAGCGGCGCCGACGCGAACGAAAAGCCTTGCGGTTGCGCTTCGTGGTCGAGCACGTTCAGCATGGTCGAGATTCCGTCCGATTGGACAACTTGAACATCCATGTCCATTGTGAACTGGATCAGATGGCGAATCGCGGTCGCGACAGGGAGCATGCGGTTATGCAAGACGGCCTCGAGCGCCGACGGCTGCGCCCGAACCCCCGAGATGTCGTTCGATAGCGCGAGCAGCAGTCCATGCATCACTTCGCTCGCCACACTTCGCTTCTCGGTGCCCACGACAGTGATAGGAACACGGCGTCCTGTGATCGTGCGTCGGGTCGGCACAGCAGTCTTTTCCGTCGGCAACGGTGGCGGCGGATTAATGGTCCCCGCGATTTGCTCTTGGATTCCATTTTGCGGGTTCTCGTTGAAAAAGTTGACGTAAATGCCGGCCACGCACAACTCTTCCTTCTGCGCAGTGTACATGAAGTTGTTTGGGAGCTCGTAGACCTTGTGCAGCTCGCGTCCGCTTCGATCGAGCGACGAATGAAATTGAACGCCCCGTTGGGCGATATCGATCAATTCTTTCCGCATCTTCTCCGTCCACATGATTTGGGGCTCGCGCACGTCACTGACGAGCACATCCAAGAACGTGACGGGGCCAGACTTGCACAAATAGTCGATCAAGGCCTTCGTGAACAAACTCTCGATCGTGTCCTGCATGCGCTTGACAAACACCGAGATCGACTCTTCTTTTGCAAACGCGCGCAAGATTTGCTCGAGCGCTTTTGCTGCACCAATGCTGATGCGGTCTGGTTCTTTCTCTTCATCGCTGCTAGACTTGGCTTGATACCGGAACAGGAGAAGCGTCAAGTACCACAAGACACCGTGTTCGGCCAGCTGAAGCAGCAGAACCTCTGCCATCTCACCCGAGCTCGCGGCCATCTCAATAATGATCTGGAGCGACAAGTCGGTCGCGAGCTGGTCTTCGTCATTTCTCAAGAACCGAGTCAAGCATGGCAGCAGATCGAGCGATTGCGCAGCAGCCGAGACCCGGCCATTTGGCTGGTTCAGAACGTTCACCAACGCTTCCAGCACCCAGTGCGTCGTGATCTGGAGGTCAAAGTTCTCCAGTCCGCGGAGGACTTCTTGGTTGTCGAATAATAGATTTAGCGACGAGCAAAGCACCCGCAGCCCGAGACCGGAACTGCACTCGACGGAATTCTCCTCCGACAGCGACGTCGCCAAGTTAATGGCACGAATGGCACTCCCAAATGCCTGCACGACAGCACCCTTTTTGGCAACTGCATCGCTGAACATCGTCCCGATAGCTCGTCGCAATCCTCGCGTTTCTCCTTCGTGAAGTTCCTTGACACATTTTTCCAGTGCCTCCAAAATGAAAACAATGTTGCCAAAGTTTGTGATGGCAGGCGATTCGGGAAAACGTCGAAGCAACAGTGCCGTCGATTCTAACAGCAGAATCGCATCTTGCACCGAGAGAGCTTTCACTTCTCTCTTGTCACTCGTGCTGCCGCGTCTCGTTGGTTTCACAGTCTCGGGACGCACCCAGAACTTGATCGCATCCATCAGCGCTTCCAAAAAGGCTTCTTCGTCGTTGATCGACCATCCAGGAAAGTGCTTTTCATCAAGCAGGTTGTGGAGATAGTACTGGTAGCACTGGAGCGCATGGACTTCTTTCGGATACTGAATCAATGCGACACAAGCTTCGTGGTCTTCGTCCTCGTCGTGCGCGATCGAAAACATCCCAGAACTGTCCACGTGATGCGCCATGAACTTTTCAATATACGTGACCATCTGGCCCCGCATTTTCGCATTCCACACGACTTCTGGGTTGTTTGACTCGGAAAACAATGCCTGAGCAAAGCGTCTTGGCCCGTGGCGTAGCAGTTGCGCCACCATCGACACGGGAAGCAATCGCACCAACCAACTCTTGAGGCAGATCTGCGTCAACGGATCCGGCGAGAAGATGCCTTTCTTGTTTTCACCCCCTTGCCGGTCGTACATTGGATCTGGCACATCAGGCTTCGACTGGCGGAGGTGAATGTGGGCCATCAAACGCGCAGCGACAGCCATCTCTTCCGCATCTTGCGCAAATCGAAGCAGGTAATAGAAGAGCCCGGTCGCGTGCAAGCGCGGGATGATCGCTTCGTTGTGGCGAACGAGAAGCCGGATGAGTCCAAGACACTTCTTGAACGCAACGCGGTTTGGGCAATCCAAGAGACTGACCAAGAAGCGGAGCGTCTCGTCTTGGCATAGACGATCCTTAATGTGGCTCGTCGGATTCACCGCAGTTCCTTCGAAGTGGATCAAACGACCATACTTTGGGAACCTGATATCTTGATGGAGATTGCCCTCATCTTCTGCAGTGTGGCAATCGATAAGGCGACTCAAAACACTCAAGCACGTCTGCATGATCATGGAGCCGCTCATCGCGCCGCTGTGTTCGTTGGTGACTGTGTATCGATACGGTTCTTGCGGAATTTCGGGTTGGTCGGCTTGATCCGGCGAGAAGGTTGGCGTCGTGATTAAAGAGCCTTCAGCACCAGATGCTTCTAGTGCATCGAGCATTTTTTGACCAGCATCGGCGGCAAACTCGTCCTCCGTGTCAACGTAATCTTCATCAAAATCGTTGTCGTGGTCATCGCCAAATTCCCCGTGGTCTTCATCTTCGTCATAGTCTTCTTCTTCTCGCGTATCATACTCGCCATCAGTGTTGTCGTCAATCGCAAACTCCGACTCGCTGTCAATATGATCTTGAGAGAGCACGAGAGGCTTCACCTCGCGAAGAAGATCCAGGATCATCTGGATGTTGTCCTCTTCTCTTAGGAGACGCGAGACATTCGTGGCACTCGACAAGACGCGATCGAGAAACAGAACGATGTTTCCTCGAACCACGAGCGGCCAGGAGTGGCTCCCATCCGGTTCTCGACTCATCATGCCGACACGAACCAAATGATTCAAGAACAGCAGCGAGTTCAGCTCAGTGTAATGGCGTTCGTAGAGCTGGATCATGACCTTCAGTACGAGTAGCCGGATATCCGAGGAGTCCACTAAAGCAAATGGTGAGGCGAATGAAGCGCGCGAGTTCATGTCACCGTCATGGCCCACCTCTTCTGCGAGCAAGCGGTAGTAGAGGAGCGTCATAAACTTGTTGGCGCCTTCCACGTCGTCGACGAGAACACCGCGGTCGTTCAGAAGATTCGTCAGATAATACGCGCCAACTCGCACCTCGTGGCGGAGGCATTCGTAGTCCACGCGAAACTCGTTTGCATTCCACGAGACGTACCAGCGAGGGACAACTTTCGCTCGCCTCTTCCGCTTCTTCTTCACCTTCAAATCCTGTGCGCTCGCTACGGCGGCCGAAGTGGGGTCTTGCTGCGAAGCTTTCACTGACGCAAGTTCTCTCGATGGCTTGAGACTACTTCGGCGGCTAGACACAGGCGCGGGTGGCGGGTTCTCATCACCAGAATTATAGTCGCTCTCGAAGTTGTCGTCTTCGTCTGGATCGCTTTCGCCTCCGTCACTGGTGTCGGGAGCCACGAGAAACGAGATCGGCATGTACTGAGCGAATTTGTTCGACGACGACACATTTCCGCGCATGACTGCAAAGGCGAGGCGCGACTCGCTACCAGAATGGAGAAATTCAAACGGGTACGGCTGACGGGCTGGCTGGCGGTCATCGTGGGCGCCGTCGGCCGTTTCCCACTCGTTGTCGACGCGCTCGCCGCCCAATGGGTCAGTATAGAGGTAGTACTGGTAACGCAGTCGAGCGAGATCGAGAGTAGAGATCTCGCCTTCGAGTCTCCGAATCAGCTCTTCGACAGCATGTTGTCCCCAAACAAGATCCTTTGTCGAGTAGCTCATCCACAATCGGTCGAAGAACTCGGGAAGCAGCACGACACACTTGGTACTGCGTACTAGCCGAGATCGCGTGGTAATTGCAATGTTAATCTTGCTCTTCCCGCTCTCGGTCGCGTTCGTGGCATCTTCGGGTGTGCCATTCTTCAGTGGTCGTCGTCGTGGAGAGGATGGACCAGATCGAGGAATCGCTTCGCCGGAAAAAAACGGAAGTTGACGCCCAAACTCATCGTACTCAAGCTGTTCGATCGGGATATCATCCAGGAGCGCATGAGGAAAGGTGTTTCGGATGACGGCCGATGAACGCGCGTTTTCGTGCGTCAGCAGCGCGACCAGCTGGGATGAGATTCGTCGCTGGGCTTTATCATGGGCGTACAACGATAGATACAACTGCCACAGCAGCGCACCATGCTTTCTTGCTGCATCTTGGATGACCTCAACCACCTCGGATGCCTGCTCCAAGACATGGGCCTTCACCATGATGGACGAGCACTTTGCGATCGAGAAACTCAGACTTCGATTGTAAAGGAACAGCGTATGGTGGCGCATGAACTCATCAACCTTCATCGCTCGAAGAAGATGAATCACAACTCCTTCTGGAGACGCCTTCTTACCGCTCGACAGACAGACTTCCAGAGTCTGCAGCACAAGTGCAATGACCAAGTAGTCCAAGCCCATCTGAGAGTACGACAAGGCACTGGCCATGCTGTGCTCCGCCCGAGAGGACGAGCCTTCGTCGTACGTGAGGTCCACACTTCCGGCGCGGTATTGCAGGAGACTTTGGCGCGGCACTCGCCCAACTCGGTTCGTCTTGGACAGATCGAAAGCTCGCGAGACAAAGAGCTTGCAGTGATACTTCGTGAACACCGCCCGCCGATTCACTTGCTCCGACTTCATGCTTCGTGTTTCCGAATAGTTGATCACCATGTACTTGATCACACTTGCAGCGGCAAAGCTCACTTCCTCCATGGGCGAATGCAAAAGTTCCATGATGATCTCGATTCCTTTTCGGTACTGGGAATTTGGAATTTCCTCGAACACGGCTCTCGTACATAGCAAGCGCTGGATTGCCAAGAGAATCGCGACTTGAAACTCAGCGGTAGGCACGGGCGAGTCCGAGTTGGACGGACTGGTGAGCTGAGAAACCGCATACTCCTTGAAGTTCTCGAGGAGCTTCATCAGCGCTGCAAAGGCTCGTCGGTCGCGTTGTCGCAAGCTTCCGAGCGAGACGTTGCGGTTGAACTGCTCGAGGTGGCGGAAAATGACGTCCAGGGAATCTCTCGTCACGAGGTTTGGAATCAAGTTGAGGTTGACCAGCTTGCGAAGGAAAATATCCTCGAGTTCCGGGTGCAACTCGGACCCCCACGTTCCTTCCTTGCAAGCAACTCGCGTTTCTTCAGTCGACCATGAGACATGGAGCTTGTTCATGCGGCACATCTCAATCATGTTGCAGAGAAACAAACTACGAGATTCCTTCGGGCTCAGGATCGTCGATGAACCGGCAACGTTCAGCCACGACGGGATCGACGACTTTCCGCCAATGTCTCCAATCACGTGGCGAAGCTGTTGGTGGTGAGCGTCCGTGGCGCGGTCCATCCCGAGACCGACTTCTTTATCGCGGCGAGCGACCGTGGAACTCAAGCACACGAATCTGCGCGTGCGTCCATGCTTCAGCTCGAGCGCAAACTTGCCACACGTTCCTTCTGTCTCGTCTGCATACTCGTCCAGCGACGGCGAGAGCGCTGGATACATGACAACATTGAAAATGTCGTTAAGCGAGTGGCTCGCGAGCGTACGTCGCGTAACCGGATCACGTTCCAAGACCGCAGACGACGTCAGTGCCAAAAGCCGCAGCTGCAGCTTGTTCTTGGAGTTCTTGCTGATCTTCAGTACTGGAATCTCGAACGCCACGGGTTGCGGGATATCGCGCGTCGACGTCAATGCGTCAAATTCACACGAATCCGATACCTCTTCGACCACAAGCGACACGTTCAACCACGACCGCAAGTTGTTCGCGATGGCTTGGATGAATGGCTCTCGCGCGTTACACCAGTATCGATGGACCCGGTTGTTCTCGTAGTACACGACCAGCTCGTTCGAGTTGCCGGTAATGCGCTGGATCTTGACAATGTCGATCAGCAAAATCGACGACAACGTCGCGCGCGTCTCGGGGTGCAACCGATCAAGACTGGACGCGCGAACGGCGAGCACAACGTCAATCTTGACTGGCGACAAGGAGGTACTCTTCGTCGAACTCAGCTTGGTCATCGCGAACGACTTGCCGCAGAGCTTGAAGAGGCTGTCAAAGTACATGCCGCCGCCATTCGCGCCGCCCGGAAGTGGTGCAATGGGCAAGCCACCAAGCCCGCCCATCCCCGGAATGGAATTCATGGCTGATCCACCTACCGGCACGGCCATGTCCCCATTGTCGCGACGCATTGACGAAGCTCGTTCTCGAAGCTGGTAATACGTCGACAGCAGCTGCTGGCGGTATCGACACGTGTACTTCTCCGTAATGTTCTTGCCGATAAAGATCGTGAATGTGCGGTCCACGTTCGCGCCGCCACTGCCATTGTCCGTGGCCACCATAATCTCTTTGATATTGTCGTACGGATAGCGCTCCTTGACTTCATCCGTGTACGGGTCCACGATCGTCAGGTGGTGGCTGCTCAAGACCATAATCCTGGCAACGCAACAAGCAGAAGCGTGTCAGCTCTGTGACCGTCTCCAAACTATGTTTTCTTTTTCGCTCAATGACGTACCGCTTGACGGAGCGCAGGAAGCCAACGCGCGTGACGAAGAATCGCGCCGCGTAGACCACACCCGAGTATCGGTTCGATCCGACGTCCACAATATCGGGCTCATCGGGCGTCAGTGCGCTGTTCTCGGCATCCGCCGGCGAGAGCGTCACGTCTCCGCGCGGCACGTACGCGTCGTGGAGCGAGACGGTCTCGGGCATGATCACGATCGGCTCGAGCCGCAGCTTGAGACGCTGCATCTCGTGCTCGGCGACGTTGCCCGAAGGCCGTCGCGTCGCTGAGCCGACCATCTGACGTGTCGCCTTTCTCGCTCTCTCTCTCTCTCTTTTTTCCAGTCGCTTCTCGCTCGGGGTGTCTCCCGTGACCAACCTGCAGTCGCTGGTTCTCTCTTCCGTGTGCCTGGGATTTTCCCCCCTTTGCGCCGTCGAAGGTTTTCCAAGGATGAAGTCAATTCCCCAGGAGTCCCCCGGTCATCGACCATCACTCTAGCACGGGGTTCTCCGGGGAATTACGGACGAATCATCCTTTTTAGAGACGATATTAGTCCATCGGTAACTAATTCACCCAATCAGATATAGAATAGCGCTAAAAGTGCCCAGGATGAGATCGCTGCTTTCTGGATGACGCTGTTGACTGTGAAATAAACGAAGTTGCCCAACCCACTGCTCGAGCAACTGGCCATCTCATCTCTCTGCGCACCACCGAGTCTTTTCCCCTCACATCGGGATAGCAAACTGCCATTTCTCCACATAGAGGACCTTATATCCGGTACGGGAAAACTGTAACGTTACTCTATTGTAAAGCGGGTTCTCTCTTGCGAGCCAACCTCAGACATGAGAAGATTCTTCTCATCACAGGAATGTGATCGAAAACTGCCTCCGACTTCAACTGTCCGACTGTCGCACTGTGATGCGCTGATTACAGGTCCCTCGAAGTGTCGCCTCGTCTTTGTCCAACGCAACATAACGCTATCCACAACATAAACATCACCTCTCGTAAAAATGGCTTTTTACGGGCTCAGATTGTGACAGCCAATCATTCCCACAGTGAACAGCTCATACGTTCCAGGACTCGGACCATGGAAATAATTGCCACACTTTGCGATTGCTTCCATGGCATTAAGAACCCGCCGCTTCCGTCGTCGTTCGTCCGTACGAGCCAACGACGGTGTATGCGCTGTCTGCTTATGTGGGCGCGTGACTTTCTCTATGTGTACGTGCTTTTATTGCAACCGAGAGACCAGTGACGATACTGCACTACACGGACCAATTCATGTCGATTGCAATCTTTTCGGGTACCACCTGAGGTCTCTCGTCCTACCCATTTTGACAATGGAGCCCACTGCGCCTTCCGTGCAAATTGCCATGCAAAAGACGGAATCGTACGAGATGTTTTCTTTTGAAACAAGCGTATGTCCGAACTCGTAATGAGGCACACCCTTCACGACTGATACGATTCCTCTTTGTATTATTTTAAAACTCTTGGCGCGAACGTGTATCGAATGATGAATTCAATTTCTATGGTTTTCCGAAGACGCGCATTAGTGCGCGTCCATGGGGAGACTCACTTGATAAGACTACGATGATCCGACGATACACGCTTCCATTTTGTTCATGCCTGCATTTCGTACTTAGTGGGGAAGCCGATCATGCCGTGCGTCAGCTCGTACTTAAGCGGAGTCAATAATAGCTCCCCTGGCCTAATAACGGATCCCATGGGCCGCGTCACCGTCCGGATCGACGACGCCGAGGTCGCGACCGTGGCGCTCTACGCGCCGCTACCGTGGACGCTGCGGCTCGATGTGCTGCCCTTTGCCTTTCTCTACGCCACGGCCGTCTACCTCTTCTGGACGCGTCCCGAGGGCGACGTCGTGGCCGTGCTATTCGCCGCACTCACGGTCTTTGCACAGGCGCTGACATTCCTCGTGGGCGAGTGGAGCGTCGATGCCGGCGCGTGGCTGGGCTTTACGCCACTGCGAAAGCTGCGCGCCGACGACCCGCGCGCCGAGGTCGTTGTCAAGGTCGTGCCGGCGCGCGCACTGCTGCCCAAGCAGCTCTGTCGCTGCGTAATCATCCGCGAACGAGCCGCCGACACCGAGGTGAATATTATAGATTCCATCATCTGTACGTTGCCTTTCTCCCCCAAAGCTGACCAAGGATGTGTTTGTGCACTTGCAGGAGAAAAGCGACGTGCCGCTGCTGTGCTTTTCGTACCAAAACCTGACGTTTTGTCTCTACGACGACCTCAAAGCTGTCCACGCCGGCGTCGCGCGCTTCCGCCGCCTCGACTTTCCGACGCAGCTGCCGCTCCACGCATACGCCACAGCAAAGGGCTATGTCGCTCCTCACGACGTGGCGCGCGCGCAGCTCAAGTGGGGCAAGAACGACTTTGATATTCCCGTGCCGCGCTTCGCGGCGCTGCTCAAGGAACAGCTCGTCGCGCCGTTTTTCGTGTTTCAGTTTTTCTGCATGCTGCTCTGGTGCCTCGACGAGTATGTCTACTACTCGCTCATGACGCTGGGCATGCTGGTCGTGTTTGAGTGCACAGTCGTCAAGCAGCGCCAGCGCAACATGGAGATTCTGAACGGCATGCGACGCGCGCCGCAGCCGCTCTTTGTGTACCGCGCGAAACGATGGAGCGAGATCATGAGCGACCAGCTCGTGCCCGGCGACATTTGCTCGATCGGCCAAAAAGTACCCAGTGCCGTTGTGCGGCCAAGCGACGACAAGATGACGAATGTGCCGTGCGATTTGCTGGTGCTGCGTGGCAACTGCGTCGTGAACGAGTCGATGCTCACGGGCGAATCGGTGCCGCTGCGCAAGGAGCCGATCGCATGGGATGACGATCAGAGTGGTGTGCTATTGGTGGACGACGGCACGAGCCAAGTCCACAAGAAGCACGTGCTGTTTGGCGGCACCAAGATCCTCCAGCACTCTCTACCAGACAGTGGTGGGGCTGGAATCAAGATCCCGAACGCGCCCGACAAGGGCTGTCTGGTCTATGTCTTGCGCACAGGCTTTGGCACGACGCAGGGCAATCTCATGCGCACGATTCTCCACTCGTCGCAGCGCGTGACGGCCAACACGAGCGAAGCCATGTGGTTCATTTTGCTGCTGCTGGGCTTTGCGATCGCGGCCGCCGGGTTTGTGCTCCACCACGGGCTCCACGATCCGACGCGCAACCGCTTCAAGCTATTGCTGCACTGCATTATGATCGTCACGTCAGTCGTGCCGCCCGAACTACCCATGGAGTTGTCGCTCGCCGTGACCAATTCCCTGTTGGCACTCATGCGGATGAATATCTACTGCACCGAGCCGTTCCGTATCCCGTTTGCGGGCCGTGCAAACGTGTGCTGCTTTGACAAGACCGGGACACTGACCAGCGACGAACTCAAGATGCACGGCGTCGCCGGTCTCGTGACAAAGATTGACGACACGTCCCACCCGCATGACGGCCACTTTGACATGATCGCGCCCGATCATTTGCCTCTGGACAGCGAGCTCGTGCTGGCTGGGTGCCAGTCGCTGGTGTTTTTGAACGGCCAAGTCATGGGCGATCCACTCGAAGCCACGGCGCTCAAGAATATCCAGTGGACACTGGCATTTGGGTACCACCACCAGCGCAACAATGCGTCCACCGTGGAGCCCACGTTCTTCTCCAGCAGCCGCGGCGTCATCCAGGGCGTCCACATTCTCCATCGATTTGCGTTTTCGTCGGATCTCAAGCGCATGACGACGATCGCGTCGATCGTCAAGAGCGACAACGACGAAGCAGACGAGCTCCGCGTGTTCACGAAAGGGGCGCCCGAAGTGCTGGAGCCGTTGTTTGCCGAGAAGCCGCCCCAGTACAGCCGCGTGTATCGTCATTTCGCATCGAAGGGCTGCCGCGTGCTGGCGCTTGGGTACCGCCGTCTGGCCAATGTAACCCCAGCGTCCGTTGACGAGTTTGTGCGTCGCACAGCGCGCAGCGACATTGAGTGTGATCTCATTTTCGCTGGCTTTTTGGTATTGGATTGTCCGCTCAAGGAAGACACGAAGCGCACGATTCGCGATCTCGTCCGGTCGAACCACAAGATCATCGTCATCACAGGCGACAACGCACTGACCGCCTGTGACGCGGCACGCCAAATCGGTCTGAACGCGCAAGATTCCAAGACGCCACTCATTCTACAAACCACCACGCGGGCAGGCGAGATTGAGTGGCGAGCGATTGATGATGGATCCATCGACGAAAAGACACTACCGCGTGTTCTGTTCACTGCCGAAACCGCCAAGCAGCTCAGTGATGGTCAGGATCTGTGTGTGACCGGGGAGGCGTTGGCAGCACTTGCTTTGCGGCTGGAGGCGCACCACGCAAACGATGAAGCGCTTGCTTTTGAAGTGTACATGCAGACGCTGATCCAAGTGTGTCCATTCGTGAACGTCTTTGCTCGGACCTCGCCACAGCAGAAAGAGCACATCATCATGGCCCTCAACCGGGCTGGCAAAACCACAGTCATGTGTGGCGACGGCACGAACGATGTCGGTGCCTTAAAGCGCGCCCACGTGGGCGTGTCGATCGTCAATAACCCGGACGCCGAGAACTCGCAACGCTCGCTCGCCTCGAGTATCTCAGCTGAGAAAAGTAATGCCAACAACTCGCTCCATGAGCGGCTTCGGCAGATCCAAGACGAAGAAGAACAGTCCGGGACCGTCCAGCTTGGCGATGCGTCGATCGCGTCGCCGTTCACGTCCAAGAGCTCCAGCATTCGCGTCGTGAAGCAGCTTGTTCGCCAAGGCCGGTGTACGCTCGTCACAACGATCCAAATGTACAAGATCCTAGGCGTCAACTGCCTCATCACGGCCTACTATCTGAGTTCACTCTATATCCACGGCGTCAAGAACGGCGACCAACAGCTCACGATCGTCGGGGTACGTCCCTCAATGCTCCTGGCTTCTCCTGGCGTAGTTTCTAACTATCTCTTTTGTGATTAGCTGAGTATCGCCATGTTCTTTTTGTTTCTCTCGCGCGCACGACCGGCCAAGCGCTTGTCGAGTGAGCGTCCTCCGTCGGGTGTCTTCTGTCGTCCTGTGTTGGTCTCGATCCTCGGCCAGTCGTTCATCCACTTGGTGTTTCTCGCGGCCGCGCTCCACGTCGCACAGCCATTTATCGATTACGCGGACCCGGCGATGCACCCGGACGGCAAATTCACGCCGAACGTGGTCAACACGATCATGTTTTTGCTCTCGGCCGTCATGCAGCTCAACACGTTTGTGACCAACTACAAGGGCAAACCATTCATGGAGAGCTTTTGGCAAAACAAACTGCTCTGTCGAAGCGCGCTGGTGTCGTACGCCGTGCTGGCGCTGGCCGTGTGGGAACTGATCCCGTGGCTGAACACTGCACTCGAGCTCGTGCCGATGCCCACTAATGAGGTACTGTCGAGAATGCTTTCTCAGAAAGCCATCCAAAAGCTTGCGAGGCTCAACTGACGTTTACTGTGTATCAACTACGTAGGTCCAGTTGGTCGTCTTTGGGCTCATGGCCGGCGACACGATCGCCGTGCTCGCGCTTGAGCGAGTCGTTGACTTTGTCTGCAAGTGAGTCCTCGAATCGTATCGTCATGAAAAAAGCATACACATAGATTTGTTGCTTTCCCAAAACAAACGCTCTAATGAAAAATCAACTCCTCCAACCTTCCAGTATCTACGAGAAATGGATCTTGCTTGCATTGAAGCGCTCGAGCAGACTACACATTGGGAAAAGCAAACGCGAAAGTCAGTCTCCAGTTTCCGCATGATCGGCAAATGCCGCCGTAGATAGATACACGTACGCGAGGAAGTCATCCTGGTCGAGCTTGGCGCCGCGCTTGGACGAGAATTCCTCGACGTTGAGCACTTCTTCGACCTTGGTCTTAATGTCAAAGTCGCTCTCGGGCAGCTCGTTGTTGAGCGAGCAGTACGTCCGGTAGTTTTCATCGAGCACGGAGAGCACCGACTTGGTCGTGAACGTCGAGTGGAGCGTCTTGTTCTTGCGGTTAAAAATGATCTTGATCATACCGTCCCATTCCTACACAAACTTCTCGTCAGTGATCGACGAGATCCCAGAAAAACGCCAAGATAGAGGCAAAGCAGCAACGAACCGTGAAGTTGACCGGTGGCGGCGGATTCTTTGGTTCAATGCGAACGACGCGCGACTCGACTTTTGGCGGTGGACGGAAGTTGTTGCGGCCGACCTTGAGCAGCTGATCGACCTTGGCCAGCAGCTGCGTGTTCACCGAGAGGCGACAATAGAGCTCATCGCCTGGCTTGGCGCTGAGCCGCTTGGCGAACTCCTCTTGGAACATGATCACAGCGCAGCGAAACATGGGTCGGTGCGCCAGCAGCTTGAACACAAACGGCGACGAGATCTGGTACGGCAAGTTGGCCACGCACACGTCAAAGAACGGCAGCTGCACTTTCATGACATCGCCGTGGATGATCTGCAAATGGTTTGCGTGCTCCCTGTGGAAAGAAAGGGAAAAGTGAGCGTCACTGATCATAAAGAGACTGGAGCCCCGCGGCCCACGTACGTGTTTTGCACGCGCTTCTGCACTTCAGCAACCATGCGCGGGTCGAATTCCACAGCGACGACGCGCTTGGCCTGCTCGAGCAGCTTGATTGTCAAGTTACCCGTGCCGGGGCCGACCTCGAGGCACACGTCGGTGCCGCGGATGGCGGCCTTGGCCACAATTTGCGTGACGATCATGGGGTTTTTGAGAAAGTGCTGTCCGAGCGATGTGTTGGGCGTCGCGAGCGTGCGGCCGAGCGCATTCTGCGCAGCCGACGCCGTGTTGGGCGTGCTGCGCTGGCGCTTCTTCTTGTCCTTGGGCATGTTGACAGCAGTCAGTGACAAGAGAGATAAATGAATGGGCTTGCTGGCTGATTTGCTACCAAGAGACGTTGGTTGTCGATCAGTCTCAGCCAGCCGGTAAATGACGGCTTCGCTGTGTAAATTACAGTATTTTATTCTGTGATTGACAAAACGTGGATAGTTCAGTTGAGTTTATGACACAAGGATGATGTTGAGCGTAAATTGTATGTAGCCTACATATGAGGGACAACCCGTGCACCAGACTAACCCCATACGCGACCACCTCTTGAACGGCTTTGCTTCGCTCGTCGTCGTTCAGGCCACGCAACAACGGTAACGTCCGCGATCCCTGGTCCTTGATGTGGGCCTCAACATCAACGAGCAGTACCCACCAACGTCCGAGCTGGTGGAGTTCGTTTGGCGCATGGGGTTCTGGGACGTTGTCGATATCTTCGAGCCGAATGTTGAGCGCGAGAGAGAGGCGCGGAACGAGACGGTCGATCTCATTGCTCTGCTCGGAGAGCACGAGAGTGCGACTTTGTAGTGTCACGAGAGTCACATTGATGAGGGCGACGAGTGGCTGCACACCGGCAGCGATGAGCCACCACGTTGGAGACGGCGCTTCTGTTGGGGACTTGAGTTGCACGTACTGGAGTAGCACCAAACGATGCTTTAGCATCCACCCTATCATCTCCCCAAACTGAACCCACCGAGTTGTACCTTTTGGGCACTGCGAGCCCATTGCGGTGACCAGATTTTGTTGTTGCCGCAGGTGAACAGACCACGCGTGGGCCACTGCACTGAAGGCTCCACCCAAAGTCTCCACTGTCGCAGCCTTTACAACAAGGTCGACCTGGTGGGGCGTGCACCAGACCCGTATTATCTACAGAAATGAAAGTCAATAGCCCATGTATACTGTGAATAGATAGTGCGCACTTACTCCATTCGTCGCGTGGGCAGCCAACTGGGTGACAACACCATTACGGCAACCAGTCATCGTGTTCTCTCCATCCGTCGTGACCGCCAAAAGCCTGTCCCGCCATCCGCGGTACAGCGCGTCGAAAAGCTCGACAATGAGGGCAACGATATTGTCCGCCATGTGGCGATCGAAGAACGGCACGACGACAACATGGAGGTTGTGGAGGGAGTCGTTCGTGTATAGTCGAATACGCACGTCAAAAACCGACACACCTCGGTGGGTGGAGCTGTTGCCCGCGATAGCAAAAGCCCAGACTTCTCTGTCCGCCAATAGTGTCGCAATTTTCTGCAGGTTCACACCCACGAGAACGCGCACAAATTCGCTGACCACGGTCGCGGTGAGGTCACCGAGGTGGGGATTGGATGTCTGCTCTCTGTACTGTTCCATGACGCGCGCGGTCTACGGAAAGAGAGGCCAACCGACGTGTTGGAAATTGCAAGGTTGAAACGGAGCGGGTTGCTGATCCTCACGGTAAAGTCTCCGCCGTGAGAAACCTGCTTGAACAGACTGAGCGCCACGTCTCGCGGGGTGTTGCCAAGTGCTCGTTGTCGCTGGCGGCATCTTTCGGTCGGAAGAACAGTCCTCCGGTGATCTTGTTCACGATCGGCGCTGCGATGGTAAAGCATAGAGCGCCAGATGCTGGCTCGAGATACCGCTCGATCTCTGTTTCGGCTCGAAGAATGCTTTCTTCTCATCGGATGGGAGCGCTTGATAAGTTGCCCAGGCGTCTGGGTGCTGCTCACGGTTGTGACGGTCGAATTGCTCTTTCCGAAAAGACTTAAACAGCTTCACATTGGTTGTTCGACGTCACTCGTAGGCCGTGCGAGAGCGCGTGGTGGGGCTGGAAGTCAATTCGCTTCGTCCCATCTTCGGGCTTCGCTTTCTTTTTACGGCCCATGTTGGGTTTTCCTGTTGTGTTCTGAGCCATTTATTTGTGGCTTTTTAGAAATCTCTATTTGTGGCAATTTGTTGCTTTTTCGAAAAAAGCCACAAATGGGACAGCCTGTATGAAGGTCAACAAGAACTCCAAGTCTGATGATCCGTGGCACTCAGTTCGTTCCGCCTCCATAGGAACAAAGCGGTTAGTGGATAGGACCAACCCGTGGTTCCAGGCCAAGGCGAATGTGCAGATGAATATAGTTCGCTTGACGCCGAAGAAATCGCCAGCATTATTAACTGCTGGTGTTCTGTTAGAATCTGCTGGAAAGGGATTTGTCGTAGCGCGCGTCCGCGAGCGACAACCGAGCAAGCGAGAAGAACCGATTCTATACCGATACGAAAGTGAGCGGTAGGTTACAGCAATCGACGTTATGAGTGGTGACTCGGGCTGGGCCAATCAGTGTCGGCGATGCGGACGAGTGGGGATTCGGGCTAGGCCAATTGGTGTCGGCGATGAATGGACGCCCAGTGGTTGGAGCTCCGGTGGGCGTTGCAGACTTGCTGAATTTGTGGTAGAACACTGGTAGTCTCCACTTGCTCGCTTGAAAAGGAATGCAAGAGGATTTCTCTATACTGTGTTGCGGCATCGTATTTCGCAATGTGTCCAGCAGACCAAGACCACGGATATACAGGCAGTACCAGCGTTTGGATATATAGTTCTGAGCAACCCAAAGCTGGCAGCAGCCGAAGGTTATAAGGTCTCCGTGGCGTGGACGTCGCGCTGTCCATCCAAGACAGTGCGAAGTTCGTCCGAGCCCTCCATCTCGAGTCGGTGGATAGATTAGTGGCCCGTTATCGCCTTGGAGGTAGAGTAGCTGATGGGGCGAGGGTGTGCGTGCCGACGCCGGACTCTTTAGCATCGAACACTTGCTGAAGTCGAGCGACGGAGCACTTCGGCGAGATCCACGAGATGGGGACGTGGCCGATGAACTGAAGTGCCGCACACGCATGCACACACGGATAGCCGAATTCTGTCCAGTAGCCACATGAGCATGGACGGGGTTCAAGCTTCAACTTTGCGTAAGGGAGGTCGGAGAGCTGAAGGACCTCCACAACGTCATCAGACGCTGGAGCAACAAGTCGTTTCTAGCTTTGACGCATGTTTCTCCTGCCACGAGCCACGACGGGCGGAAAATCCCTGGTCATATTCTCGTACTCCTTTGCCTTGGTGTACGTGCGCACTTGAATCTTCCTCGCGATCTTGGCCAGACAGGAAAATCATGTCTCCTTTCGCTCGGGAAGAAACCAACTATTTGTCGACTCGGTGAAGTTCGTGGTGACTTAGCCGAATCTTGACCGTAAAAAACAGGTGACCCAGTTTTCAGCGCCGATTTTTACAATAAGGCAACACGATACACATGAGATGCAGTATACACAATGGCCACCAGCAGCCCAATAAGTATTGGATACACGAAGGTACCTGTATACGGAGCAGTACGAGAACACAGATCAACTACAAGATACGTAAAGGATACAGCATACATGATACAGATACCTTTGAGATACTCAAGGCTGCTTCGTTCTCTTCGGCGCCCTCGCCCGTCATCTCGATGTACTCGCGTGGTGTGAGGCACTTGGCGATTCCGTTGATCTTGTTGTTGAAGTCGGTCTTGTGGTTGCTCTTCACGTTCTTCTTGATGTGAAAAGCGCAGTAGCTGTGCGGTGCCTCTGGATAGACGGCGTGTAAGGCGGTACTGGGACCCTTCGCCGGTGGCTGATAAATACGACCGTAGCAGAGAGGAAGAAATCACTTGCCAAGCGCAGATTTCGCATGAACCAAGCCCAATGGTCTCCGTCCTCGATCATACCGATCGCGATGGCGAGGGCGACGATGTCGCGGTTGAGGCTGAGGCACGATGCAATAAGCGTTGCCCCGCAATCCCTGGAGCGCAAGTGCGTGGCATCCAGGGCGATGGCAGTAATGCATGATGCAACATTCTCTGCAACAGGCGAATACGCGCTGGATGTGGTTGTCTTCACCGTGTACGACATCAATGTGGTTTCTTGGGTTCCCCTTCGTCATTGCACGGGCCAACAGACACATGTATACACATAACTCGTGGTCGGGACCTCCTCAAACAAGCGTCGCTCGAGCTTGACGACGTCATATACGTCACCGTCCCGCCAAAGTCGACGCGAGAACGGCCAATGGCATCCTTGGCCGTCGCGCTGCCTTGTAGCGCAAGACCGCGCGCCCCACGTCGTGGGTGATGGTTGTATTCGCGCTCGGGGGAGATCTGAGTGCGCACGATTGCATCATATTTGCTGATGCGACACGCACAGATCCGTCGTTTGCTAGGCGACCATGCACAAAGATGCAGCACGACTTGGATTTGCAGCGCGCGGTAATCTTTTCTTCGTTGTTCTCGGGGAAACATAGCTTCTCTTTGTCTACAAGTACGTGACTTTCGCGTTAGACCTTTCCTCTGCGACACCGCCACCAAAGCTACACATACCAAACCGAGATGTACAACTACTGCGAACTTGAAGGCACCCTTTGAAGGGAACCGCTTCCCTACCTCGAAGTCCTCTCCTCGCAAGATGATTCCCGTCCATGATCCACGCCAAGTGAACGCTCCCCACGATTCCGCGCTCTCACACCGCCTCTCGCACAAGAAATCCCGTGGTGGAGTGCGTCATCCATAACTGTCCAATCAGCACCCAGTTCTCGTGGACGTCACGTTTTTTTACCAATCAGTGGGTTGCCCAAGCACTTCGGTCGTGTGGGCACGACGGGTTACTTGCATCTTCAATATACAGATAGGCTATCGTGCGTTTCCCCAGTTATGTCCAAATCGAGGGCTGGAAGTCCAGATAGGTCATCCAAATAGGAGAGGTTTAGGGTACATGAGCAAGTTTAGCCTACGAAGAGTTACTGAGTTGACAACGAAGTCCAATTAGTGCTCTAGTTTCCGAGTAAGAAGTCCGAATGACCTTCGAAAATCGGGCGAACAAGGCTTTTACTCCTAACATGGAAGTCCAATTTAGAGAATTTCACTCGAATTTGGAGTGCAAGTCGTGGACCCAGCAAAAAAAAACTAAGATCTGGCGCAATGACGGCACGTGACGTCCAATTTTATCATCAATATCTTCTCGTGCCGAAGCGTTGAATGCCGTTGGCCATCGTGAAATGTTCCACGCCGCCATCTATCAAGATCAGGCGGATGAGATCGCGGAGTGAATGCTGCGGATACCTGTTGCTACGCAAGCGCAAACTGTGTAAAACTTCCACTCGGGGAAATCGTGAGGCAGCTTGAAAAATCTGGTGACTACGTCTGCACCCTCGTCCAAAACCGATCAAGCCAACATGCCATGTTTACGTCGACCTCCCACTTGGACGATTACATCTTCCGCCCACAGAGCACGGCAAGCGCAAACTTATACGAGTTCACTATGCGTTGCTATCGAAGGCAAATGAACTCTACCGTGGCAGAATCGCATAAGTTCAGCGATGAGCATCCGCTGTCAGCCTCCTATTGTGTGGCGTTCAGACGGCTTAATGCCGTTCCAGTGATAAAAGGTCATCGCTTGGCACGCCGCAAAGAAACTATGACGCGTGACGAGCTCGAAGAATTTGCCAGAATTGCGCTCATTTTGTTCAAGCCATTTCGGAACTTGAGCGACTTCCTCGGTGTTTGCGGAAATGAGGATCCGTCGTGGTATGCCGCGTACTGCGAGTGGGAAGCGAGTCGAAGCGACTTCACGAAGAACATCATGAACAACATGAATGACTATCATGTCGGTCGCGACGCGGAGAGCGAAGCTATTGTGCAAGATGGAGAAGCTCGTGGTGAAGAAGGGTCGAATTTCTCATCATCTGATGACGACGCATCGTATGACGGA
Source organism: Pythium volutum (assembly GCA_023334575.1). NCBI lineage: Eukaryota > Oomycota > Peronosporomycetes > Pythiales > Pythiaceae > Pythium > Pythium volutum. The sequence goes on from JAADVC010000321.1 coordinate 24,315, forward strand.
TACATGAGCGACGACTTCGTGGACGCCGAGAGCGACGAAGATGTAACCGATGTGTTCCCACTTCTCGATGAATCGAATGATAACGCGCATGACGAGCAGAAGCTGCAGATGTTTCCGTCGCCTCCTACGTATCCTGAAAGAATCGAAGGAATTCTGAAAGAGTTTGAAAGGCATCAA
>JAADVC010000322.1:0-24450 GCA_023334575.1 Pythium volutum
CTAGAGTGCGTGATTCTCAATAGTTTCTGAGTTACGTTCAAAAAGAACAATAAATGATCCAAGTTTTTATATATGGATAATTGTTGGGAACTCATCAGTCTATAGTAGAGAATTCAAGAAGTCCAGTGGTGTGCTTCGATTTGCTGAAAGCCGGGTGGAAGTTGATCTTTTCGTCCAATTAGCCTGTAAGCTTCCCATAGAAACTCTTTTTTTGACCCAATCAGATGGAACAAAATTCTACTAAGTACGATTTTGACAGCTGATATTAGCATATGGTGCCCAGTCCACCTGTCTAAACCGATTTGGTCGGATCCTCCGACATGTGTGAATGGGGGGCTAATCCTGACTTTCCGAAAATCCTATTCCATGTTAGACTAGGAAGGTAGGATTTCGTTCCTATTCTTAAGAGGCCTGCCCGTGGGGCTTCTGGGCTCCTCACCTCCCTTCTCAAGCCAAACAAAGCCTCGCGGAACTGCTGGCGAAGGAAACAGTTCGGGTTTCATGACCCCGCAGGCATCATCACGGCCTCGGCCGTGGCGGCAAGCACGTTCTGCTGCGACACCAAGTGCACGTGCCCAGCAGCGCGACCGCGTCTGTCTCGAACCCAACGCCATCGCGAGCTGTCCAGCGGGAAGGGGCGACAACGGCGTGGTGGACTCGGTAGTGGACTTTCTCAACGCGGCTTGGCACGACCCACTCAAAGGCACTTTTTAAATTTGTCAAGGACAAGATCAAGCAGGTGCTAGACGACTTTGGCACACTGCGTCCATGGGGTTCGCAGGCAAGAAACCGACATGCGCCGAGCTCTCGACGTTCCAGCCGTGTGCGAGTACGCTTCTGAACGGGGACCCACCCACCGCCGGTCAAGCTGGGCACCATCGCCAGTAACAGCAGTGCTGCTCCCCAAGACTCGGCCGTCAGTCACCCTCACATCACTCTCCCTCGTGTGGCTTGGTGAGATCACGTGGGTAGCACTCGTTGTCGCCGCGTAGCGTTCGAGGCAAAGGGACGAACGTCTCTATCGCTGTGCATACTAATTGCCTTCAAGTAGGCATCCATCTGTACGTTTTAGACTCCAAAATTGCATTCCTGTCCATTACGTCAACCCTACAACCGTGTCGTGACGTGTCGTGAGGTGGCGCGACACGAGCGCCTCTTCTTCAGCGACTTGCTGGGTCACAATCTCGTAAAACACGCGGCCATTGGGACGCAGCGACTCTTTCGCGGCCCGTACAAAGCGGTCGAGCACGCCGGCACGACAGCTGCTGTTGGCCGTGTACCGCTTCGTGCAAATGGACCGACACACGACCTTGTCCGTGCCGTCGCGGCACCGCTCGCGTCGCATCAGCAGCCTATACACCCCCACGAATCATTAGTCTAAATCCACTTAGAATTGAAAGTTCTTCATACGTACGCGCCAATGCTTTTGCGCGTGACGTCGGTCGACTCGGTCGCGACCGGGTACAGTTCGTCTTCGTCGACAAAGTCCCACATCATGACGGCGTCGTTTGGTGTCAGCTTGTAGAACGTGGTCGCGCGCGCCTGCACCGACAGCTCGGCGCCCGTCGCGCTGTGCTTGTGCGTGGCCGTCACGAGCCGGTACATCAAGTGGTGGTCGGCCACGACGGCCTCGTCCGCGTCCACAATCTTGCGCGTCACGTCCACGGGTTCACACTGCGGCCAGCGCGTGACAATGTCGCGCACAGCGACACAGGCACCACGCAGCACGGCGCTCAGGTCGGTCGTCTCGACGGCGTACACGCTGAGCGTCGTGACTGCAAAGCCGTCGCTCGATGGCAGCAGCTCCGTGTGGATGTGGGGCTCGTCAAACGTGATCGCTTCGGTCTCTCGGCACAAGATCTCGACCGCCATGGCGAGCCGCTCGTCGCGCGACAGCGCCTCGTACTCGGTGCGGCGCGTCGTGCGGTCGCGGGGCAGGCGCACATAGTCGTGGAGGTACTGGCTCAGATTGAGCCCTTGCGACAAGGACGGCGGCGTGATCTCGACAAACACGGACCGCAAATTCCGCAGGAAAAGTGCGTGGTGGTACACGGCCGCGCGCAGTTGGCGGCACTCGTCTTCGGCACGGCGCCGCTTGCGCCGCTCGACGGTCGCAACCTCCATGGCGCGAGAACTGTAGGAGTTGTCTTGCGTGACGCACGACGCGCTTTGCGACCGCAGCCGCTTGAGCTCGCGCGTGAGCTGGCTGGCCTCGGCGCGCAGCTCGCTGAGCTTGAGCTATGATTTCATTGGTCATAACATATCTGAGTACTCGATTTGTATCCGCAGGACGTATGCATACCTTTTCCTTGGCGGTGCGCGTGATCGCTGTGGGCTTGGATGGTGATGGCACTACTGGAGTAGCTGCTAATGGAATGATTGGCGCGTGCGGTGTTGGCGTTGGTATTAATAATAGTGTTGGCGTCGGTGCGCACTGTCGCTCGACGCCATGGGATGGAAGCGATGACTCGGTCTCGTCTATCGGCAGCAGTTCGGCCAGCAATGCGTCCGTCTCGTTGAGCAGATCCGCGAGCAACGAGTCGCTCTCGTCAGCGTCCCATGCGTCCAGCGAATTCAGGAGCGACGACGCGTCCATTGGAGAATCGTCGTTTGACATGCCACGCTGGACTTGCTGTTCAGATTTCTCCGTAATGACATTTGGCGTCACTATTCTGAGATATCGTCTGCTTGGTCTCTTTTCGAGTTTCCGGCTCAGAAACAGTTTTGACGGGTTTCTCTAAAGTAAGTACTTTCTCCCCAGATGGGTGCACTCAGTCATAATGGGCGACGCTGGCAAGCATTTTACATGCGAGCACAACGTCCTGCTGCTCCAGGCGGTGCGCGTCCATCGCCCGTGGGCTCAGGCCCAAATGAACGAGGCCTGGGACCAAATCGCGACAGCGCTTCGCGCAAAGCCGGATTTTTTTTACAGGGCAAGGACGGCAAGGCATTGTCGACGCGGTGTGCGCATTTGCTCAAAAAGCCACAACGACCAGGACGTGGCGTCCATGAAGAGAACGTGGCGAGAGCAAGAGTTTGCCGAGCGGGAGCGACTCGTCGTGGAGCTCACCTCCTTGGTGCACACGTTCAAGCGCAGCAAGCAGCAAGAGAAGACACGCACGCAAAACACGGGCAAAAGCCGACGAGATACGAGTGTGATTGTTCCCACGACGCCAGTGGCGAACTGGACCAAGCGGAAGCGGACAGTAGTGAGTCTGTGATCTACAGTGTCCACAGTGGCACCAACGAGCGTAACCCGAAACGTCCCAACACGACTGGGCGCGCAGCAGTGGAGGAGGTCCACAACCACTTGATACGGGAGCGCCAGCTCGAGCTGCTGGAACGGCAGCTCGCTCAGCAGCAGCAGCAACTCGCGTTCCAGCGCGAGCAGTTGGAGGCGCAGACCCAGACGCACCAGCGCCACCTCCAAGCCATTCTCGCGGTCATTGGAAACATGACAAAGAAATAAAAAGACCTTAATGAGGAGGGTTTTGTTGCAAGCGACTCGACTCCGTAGAGCAAAGACCGATCTGCTGAGGCTGAAGCTGCCTTGTATTCGTCCCAACTGCATGGTGATTATTCACTGCGACACCATGCGTGCATAGGCCGCTTCTTCTGTCGCGATCGCGTCCAGTAGAAACCCGCGAAAGTACAATTCGTTCTCGCGGGTCGTCTTCGTCGTGACCGAGAGGCTCTGGAACCGTGTCAGCATGGCGTCACGGTCATGATAATGAAAACGGTACCGCCTTGTGTTCATGACGCGGCACACGGACCGCTCGACGCCGTCGCCGCAAATCTCGCGACGGATCAAGCAGCTACAAGAGTAATACAAAAGTAGTATTAGTCCATCTCATCCACGGATCCTTTCGTGGTCAATATAGTACGGCACGTACGCGCCGACGGATTCGCGCGTGATATCTGTGGACGCCGTGGTCGGATGGAGCTCGTCGTCGTCCACAAAGTCCCACAGCACGACGGCCTCGTCGTCCATCTGCTTGTACAGCGTGATGATCCGCGACTCGATCGAGAGCTCGTCATTGTCGGCACGGCGGCTCTTGTGGTGGACGTCCAGGACGCTGTAGAGCATATTGGCCGCCGCCGCCGACGATGACGACAACGCCTCGGGGTCGACAATCTGCCGCTTGAGGCTCGTGCACTCGTACGAGCTGCAGCGCTGCACGAGATCCCGAATGGCCACGCACGCGCCACGCAGTACGGCGCCGAGGTCTTTTGTCTCGACCGCAAACACGCTCACGGCCGTCACACCAAAGCCCGACGTGTGCGTCAAGACTTCGGTCTGAATACATGGTGAGCCAGCCCAGCCACGGACCTCTTCGTCTTCACTGCCACCAATCAATGCCTCGGTCTCGCGACTCAAAATGGCCATGGCACGCCGCAACCTCGTCTCTTGCGACAGCGCGGCATACTCGTTCCATCGCACCGAGCGGTCGCGTGGCAGCTTGGTGTAGTTGTGGAGATGGCGACAGAGATTCAGACTCGACAGGGGCGGCGGCATCGACAAGACGGTTTGGAGACCGCGCAGAAACTGCGCCTGCGCGTACACGGCGTCGCGCAGCTGCTCGCACTCGTGCTCGGCACGGCGTCTCTTGAAGCGCTCGGTCAGTGCGATTTCGTTCGCGCTGGTCGTGGCGACTTGCCGCAGTTGGTCGAGCGTCTGCGTGAGCTGCGCGGCCTCGTCACGGAGTGCATCCAGCGTACGCTATATTAATGATGTAAAGGAGACCGTGGTTAAACCTCCGTCTCAGTACCTTACGAAGAGATCATGTAGCTCACCTTGATGGGGCAGCCGCCCTTGGGTTTGGCTCTCTTCCGACGTGACGCACTGGGATTAAGAGTCGTGGCCGGCGGAGACGTACTGCTGCCATCGCTGCCATCGCCACTGCGTGTCCCCAGTGACGTGGCGGCCACGACCGTGGTCACTAGTGGCGTCGGTACGCCGTCGAGAAACGTGGAGAGATCCTCTAGGAACTGCTCGCTCGAGGCGTCATCGTCGTCGTCGTCGTCTTCCCACAGCAGCGCGTCCATGGTATTATACCCTGAACCGCAAGAGGTCCTGGTGCCGTCTCATACGGGATAATTCAAGTGATCCCAAGTTCTAACCAATCACAGCACACCACCGGCTTCATACAAGCATTTGATTGGTCAAAACAAATCACATTGAAGCAGTGTACCCATTTCTTCCTAGGAAACCTCCGCACTGTCTCCCAGCCACGCGTGCATAGGCTGCTTCTTCGTTCACGATCGAGTCGACGAGAATCCCTCGAAAGAGCAGTTCGTTCTCGCGGTTCGTCGCGATCGAGAGGCTCTGGAAGCGCGCCAGCACGGCCTCGGACGACGCGTCGCGCGTGTGGAAATGGTACCGCCTTGTATTCAAAATGCGGCACACGGACCGCTCGACGCCATCGTGACCCATTTCGCGGCGGATCAGGCAGCTACAATAGTCAAACCAAGGTATTAATACGCGCTAGGGATCTTCGCTGTGGTAGTACAGTAGTTAGTAGTGAACGTACGCGCCAATGGCCTGGCGCGTGATATCCGTCGACGCCAGGGTCGGATGGAGCTCGTCGTCGTCCACAAAGTCCCAGAGCACGACCGCGTGGTCGTCGTCCATCTGCTTGTACAGCGTCACGATGCGCGACTCGACCGAGAGCTCGTCGCTGTCGGCACGGCGGCTCTTGTGGTGGACGCCCAGGATGCTGTAGAGCAGATTCGACGACGCCTCGGGGTCCACAATCTGCCGCTTGAGGCTCGTGCACTCGTACGATTTGCAGCGCTGCACAATGTCGCGCACGGCCACGCACGCGCCACGCAGCACGGCGCTGACGTCGCGTGTCGCGACCGCAAACACGCTCATGGCCGTGACCCCAAAGCCCGTGGCATCGTTCAAGACCTCGGTCTGGATATGCGGTGCATCGATGCTGCCAGTGCCAGTGGCACAGGTCAGTGCCTCGGTCTCGCGACTCAAAATGTCCATGGCACGCCGCAGCCGTGTCTCCTGCGATAGTGTGGCATACTCGTGCCATCGCACCGAGCGGTCGCGCGGCAGCTTGGTGTAGTTGTGGAGATGGCGACAGAGATTCAGCCCCGACGCGAAAAACGTCGGTGGCGTCGACGAAAAGACGGTTTGGAGACCGCGCAGAAACTGCGCCTGCGCGTACACGGCGTCGCGCAGCTGCTCGCACTCGTGCTCGGCACGGCGTCTCTTGAAGCGCTCAGTCAGTGCGACTTCCGTCGCGCTGGTCGTGGGATCCTGACGCAGTTGGTCCAGTGTCTGCGTGAGCTGCGCAGTCTCGTCGCGGAGTGCATCCAGCGTACGCTATAGTATGTAAAAGAAGAGACCGTAGATTAGACATCTGTCTCCGTTACGAGGAGGTCAGGAGCTCACCTTGATGGGGCAGCCGGGCTTGGCTTTGGCTCTCTTCCGGTGAGGAGTAGGCGTTGAAGAGGGCGACGCGACGCTGCCGTCGCTGCGCGAGTCGAGCGACGTTGCGTCCTCCACGGCAGCCGCTGGTGGTTCGCCATCGAGAAACGTAAAGAGATCGTCCAAGAGCCGCTCGCTCGCGTCGTCTTCCCATAGCAGCGCGTCCATCGAACCGATCGACGTGTGTCTCTTTCGGTGAGTTGCACACTGGTGACTCCATGCGAGTGACAGACGAATGAAGAGTGACGGTCTCAGCTGCAGGAACTTTCACGTGATCTCCACGAGCTCTGCCACGTCATTGGCGGAAAAACAAAACACCAAGCCACCTTGAAGTACTACAGTGTATAGCTGCTTCGTACGCACGGACGTCGTGGGCAATATACCAGTATTCACCCAGAGACCTCGTGCTTTATCAGTGACAATTATGTCCACTCGCGCACTCGTCTACGCTCCCGTGAGAGCACTGGCAATGGCCTGCTCCTGCGCAATCTGCTCGAGCATGATCTCACGAAAGAGCAGCTCGTTCCACTGCACCGACGCTTGCTGCGACGCGAGGTACGTGGCGACACTGGGCGACGGCGGCGTCGCGCCGTCGTACGCGTACCGGCGCGTGCTGAGCTCTCTGTACACGGTGCGCTCGACGCCGTCGGGACCCATTTCGCGGCGGATCAGTGACCTACAACACCATCATATAGATGAGAGGAGGCGAGACCTCTTGTATAGAATAAGACGCACGCGCCGACGCTCTGCCGCGTCACGTCGACCTGGTCGTCCGTGGCGAACAGCTCGTGGTTTCCACAAAGTCCCACAGCACGACGGCGGCGTCGCCCAGCATGCGGTACATGGTGACGGCACGCGACTCGACCGAGAACGCTTGGTCTGGATTCTCCAGTGCACACCGACGGATGCTGGCGACGCGGTACTGGAGGTTACTGGGACTTGGCGCGTCGGCGTCGGCGTCGACAATCTCGCCGACCACGCGGAGCCAGCGGTACGAGCGGCAGCGCACGACAATGTCGCGCACGGCCACGCACGCAGCACCGTCGGGACGTCATAGTCGTCCATGACAAACACGCTCGTGGGCGTGATCGCGCTGGGCTCTCCAGGTGCGTGGACAAAGGTCGCGTCCACAAAGTCGGTCGAGATGGCGTGCGTCTCGTGCAGCACCATGGCGACGGCCGCGTGGACCCGCTGGTCGCACCGCAGCGACGCGTACTCGAGCTGGCGCAGCGTGCGGTCTTTGGGCAGCCGCGTATAGTTGTGGAGGTGGTGGCACAGGTTCACGCTCTGTCGATAGAGAGATCTGTAAGTACTCGCTTCTGCTTTTCTATGTGGAGATGGAGTGTACGCACCAGAGCCGCCTGCGAGCAGTCGGAGAAAAGGCCACGCAAGCCCCGGAGGAATTGAGTATGCGTGTACACTGCCTTTCGCAGCGTCTCGCACTCTTTCTCGGCACGGCGGCGCGTGAGCTGCGCAGTCAGCGCTCGGTCGCGCAGCGTGTGGACGCTCGGAGGCACACGGCCGCCCAGGCGGGCGAGCTGCTCGCTGAGCTGACGCTCCTCCACGTGGAGCGTACGGATCGATCGCGTATACCACACACAGCTGTTAGTATCGCACATCCCATGACGCAATTGCGATGAGCATTAGGCCACCTTGAGCTTGTTCGCGCTGGTCTCTCGTTCATTGCTCGTGTGGCGTGGCCGCTTCCGCATCGTTGACGATGAGCACGACCCATCGGACGCCAGCGATGTTGACAGCGGAGGGGGAGAGGACGCCTGTGGTGGTGCGCCATCACATGTATCGTCTAGCAGCGCAAAGGCCTCGGCGAAGAGCGCATCGACGTCGACGGCGTCGGCGTCCACACGGTCCATTTTCGGTGGATAGTTCACGCAACTCGCTTTCGCAATCGAAAGTCTCTTTTGTGACTGACGGTCTCACTTGATGGGATTTCAGCCAATCAGAGACGAGATACGCTCCTCCCTGAGACTGGACTCTCAAGAACTGGAGAACTGGGAGAATCCCTCACGAGACATTCGTCCGTTGGACGACGGGCAAGCATGGAGGCCGACGAGGCATTCCTGAGCGAGCTGCTCGGGTTTCTGGACGACTCGACCGCGGATCCGCTCGTCTTCCAGGAGCTTCCGCCGCGTGACGAGACACCGCTCTCGGCCTGGCCGCCCATGCTGGCGGAGACGGCACGCCAGGGCGTCTTGGTGCGCAGCCACGGCCCCAAGGTAAACAAGAGGACAATCAACTCATGAGGAAGCACAACTTGACATGCCCGTCTCAATAGGAAACGCTCCAGTCGCTACGGGCCGAAGCGGCCGCACTGACCAGTGAACTCGAGCGGCTCCGCGGCGGGCGTCCGCCCAGCGTCTGCGCCGCGCAGCAGCGCGCACTGGCCGAGCGCCGCACGCGGCAGCGCGCCGAGGCCGAGTGCCAGGCGCTGCGCGAGGCCGTGTACACGCAGACGCAGTTTGTGCGCGGCCTCAACGCGCTCATGTTTCTGCGTCCGCACTTTTCACTGGTGCGTGCACCACCAATTATTGGATGTTCAAATTATTGCCCCCGTACTAACCATTGACTAGCAAATGAATCTCTGTCGGTACCTCCACCGCCACGTGCGGCTGCCGAGCGACCGGTCGTCACGGTGGGGCGACTTTGATCCGGTCGCCCACGACGCACGGCTCCACTTGACCATGGACGTGCTCTGTCGCGAGACCGCGGCGCTCACCATGGCGACGACCGTGAATGCCTCGACGCCGTTTTTCCACTGCGCGCCGGTCGACGACGTCGACTGCCATAGCATCACGTCTGCTGGCGTGTACCCCATTGACGCGGGCGACGGCGACCTGGGCGCAGTCGTGCGCGGCGCCTGCGTGGCCGTGCGCGATCTCGTGACGCTGTGTCCCACGGGCCACGCGCTGGTCGTCAAGCGTGACATTGTCGACGACGCGTCCGTGCCATGCAACATTTTGTACCGCGTGCTGGGCGTGCGCAAACGCAATCTCCACAGCGACACGGACACGCTGCTCGAGTCCCACGTCATCACGTCCTACAAGATCACGGACGATTACGCGATCGTGCTGTGGGACTTTGTCGACGACGACCAGCTGCACCCGACGTCCGACACGACCAATATCACGCGCGAGATCACGGGCGCGTACGTTCTACGCTATACGCAATGGGATCTGATCCCCTCACTCACAGTCTCACTTACGCTCTCTATTGTTTGAATAGATGTCTGATCCGCCGCGAGACATGCGACGACGGCGTCCTGCGCACTGTGCTACGGTCGCTGAGTACCAAGAGGTACCGGTACCACCGCGTCGACGTCCCAGAGCGGTACGGGCTCGTGACCGAGCAGTCCATGTACGCGAACGAGCAACTCTTCCGCAACATTGTGCTCGACCAGATCGCGACCGAAAAGACGATCTACGCACAGGCGCAGAAGCAGCACCAGCAGAGCCACCGCCACTACGCCACGACGCCCTCGGTCGGCGAAGGCGCGTGCCCGTGCCAGCTTGGCTGATGAGTGGAAGGTGCAATAATTGTAGGACCAATATATTGTGTACAGTGTCAATTATTGTCGGAAAATACTGTGCCTCATCATTTTTACCCAATGAATTTATTGCATTGGGGATTTGGCTTATCAGTTCTCAAACCAGCACCAACTCCAATGGACGCGCTATGGGGCGACGACGTGACGGCCGTGGCGGCGCTGCTGGCGACTAGCGAACCGGACGACGACGAACTGCTCGCGTTTCTGGACGCGCCGCTCGCACTACAGCATAGCGCCACGCCTGCAGACGACGCGACCTCGAGCGGCGCGATCCACTCACAACTGGATCCGACTGTATCACACTCTTCACAGTCTTCAATAGCAGCAGCAGCCGTGGCGCCTCGGAAGCGCGCCGGCGGTTCGTTGCAGATGAAGGTCTCTGATAGTATCCTCCCTCACAACAGTTGTTGGGGGTGGGATCCGCTAACTCATGTTAATACTACTACTGTAGCGATCCCTCGAGAAGCTGCGCGCCGAACTGCAAGCGCTCACAGACGAACTGCAGCACCTCCAGCGTCCACCGCGTGGTACTCACAGTGCGGCCATGGAGAACGCACTAAGCGAACGCGTGAAGCGACGCCGCGCCGAGCGCGAGTGCCAGCAGCTGCGCGACGCCGTGCTCACGCAGCAGCAATTCGTGCGCGGGCTGCGGTCCGTCTTTTCGACGCCGCCGTCGTTTGTGTCGGTGCGTATTATATTACTTTTTGGTCCAAAGTAGTAGTTTTCACGCATACTCGAATACTCTGTATTAGGGGCTCAATCTGTGCCACTACCTGCACAACTACACCAAGCTGCCGCGCGACCCTGCCATGCGGCAACGCGAGTACGCGACGCTGACCGACGAGACGCGATTGCGGAACGCCATGAACATTTTGTGCCGCGAGACCGAGTCGCTCACGGTCTCGGACGACTACGACACGCTCACGCCGTCGCTTTCCGAGCCATTTATCCAGACTGAGATGCTGCCCGACGCTGGCGGCTTTGGCGTGACCACGACCAGTGTGTACGCCGTAGAGACGGGCGACATTGGGACGGTCCTGCGCGGCGTCTGTCTCGCCGCCTGTGACTTGATGCCGACGTGTCCAGCGTACCCGACGACTGGCATCACGCAAGAGATTGTTGATGTCGACCCGCGGTTTCTCTATAGATCCATGGACGTGAGCTACACGAGTCTAGACAATGAGGACGCGCTTGTCGTCGCGTCGCGTGGTCTCACCATTTGCAAGCAGACACATGACGCGGCCGTCGTGGTGTGGGACTTTATTGACGACGACGAGCGCCACCCGACGACACGCGCGGCCGACATTACACGCCAGGCCATTGGCGCGTACGTTTATCATACTCTTGACTGTATGGACCGATATCGCTACTAACCTCTTCTATGTATTGAAGGTGCCTCATTCGGCGGGAGCTGTGTGCAGACGGCCACGAGCGGACCGTCTACCGTGCGCTCAGCACGCGGCGTTATCGGTACAGCACGCACGCGCCACGGGATGTGCTAGAGCGGTACTATTTAGACTCGCGACGCCGCATGCGCACGAACGAACTGCTTTTTCGTAGTATTCTGCTGGATGCGATCGCCAAAGAAGAGACGGCGACAGCGGCTGCGCGGTGCCGCAGCGAACTGGTCGTATAGGTCTGCAAAATGGGTACAGGATCTAATGTCTCATATGGATACAGTCGAGACTGTCTATCTCGTCACAGCCATTGGCGAGGCCTGCGCTTCTGCTGTAATTGCCATGTCGACTGCAGCTCATACAAGGCGAGGCAATGGTCTTCCACATTGATGAGGAGCCCCATCTCCTTTTTCAGCTCGGACATCCCATTGGCCAAAAGCCTGCGTACTTTCTCGCTCGGAAGCTTCTTGTGGTGTTTCTTCCCACAATCAGATTCGCTTCTCAACCGAAACACTATCGTCGCCAGTATGCACAGCGCTACCGACAGCGACCACGACGGCGCGCGTGACGCCGTCGACACTCTCTTCTCCGAGGCGTTTGCGCTACTGGAGGACGCGTCATCGTGCGCACCGCCGCCTAAGAAAAAGCACGCCCAAGGCAGCACTGCACGGCGAAAGGTCCCTCTCTCTCTCTATGTTGAACGCCTCCAACTACTTCACCGTCACTAACCGCAACGTCCCTAACCTAGCGCTGGCTTGATGCGTTACGAGTAGAAGAGCGTACGCTTTGTATAGAGCTCGATCGGCTGCGCGGCCATTCGCCGCATTACGCTAGTCGAGAGCGTGCACTGGAAGAGCGCGTCAAGCGTCATCGCGCCGAGTCCGAGTGTCAAACACTGCGCGACGCGCTCTACCAGCACACGCAGTTTCTCCGGGGCCTTCGAGCCGGCATCCTCTCGTCTCCTTCGCCCGCGTCGCTGGTACGTTAGTTGCTTTTATCTCGCCTCGGTCTCACCTCATATTGCTCCTACTGATCCTACGCTCTCTAGTGTCTCAATCTGTACCACCACCTCCACATCTTCACGCGGCTACCGCGCGACGCGTCCATTCGCCAGCTCGAGTACGCGGCCCTGCAGCGCGACCAGCGGTTCCGCGCGGCCGTCGAGCTACTGACGCGCGAGACGGCGTCACTGCCCGTGGCTGACTGTAGCCACACGGCCTTTGCCAACGCACCCCACGAGCCGTGCGCTGTCACGACCACGCGCGTGCTGGTGCTGAACGACAGCGACATTGCGACGGTACTCAACGCCGCGTGCGTGGCCGTCCACGACGTAATCGTGCGCTGCCGTGCGTACGCGTGGGTCGGCGTGGCCGGCGAGAGCGTCGACGCCGAGACGCTGCGCGCGAGCAACCTGCAGTACAGTCTCACGCGCATTCGCCGCACGAACGCGGCCGACGCCGAGGGCTTTTCGGTCGCGTCGCGGCTGCTGACCATGCACCAAATGACGCACGATCGTGCTGTGCTGCTGTGGGACTTTGTGGACGAAGACGAGCTCCATCCGCTAAGGGAGACGCCCGACATTGTGCGCCAGGGCATCGGCGCCTGTCTCATTCGCCGCGACGTGGGCGACGACGGGGTTGAGCGAACCGTGTATAGAGAGCTCAGCACACGACGGTACGAGTACCGCGGCCCGACGCCGCCGTCGCCCAGTGTCGTGCGGTACTTTGCGGCCAAACGGCAGGCCATGACGCAGTACGAAGAGCTATTTTGCGACTTGATGCGCGAGCAACTCGCATTGGACCAGACAGCGTTGCGAAGACCAGTCATGGAAGTGACAGTGTGAAGACGCATGGTTTCTAATGTGGAAATGGGATGCAGTGATGGAAATGATATTCTATCGGACCCAGTGGTGAAGATTGCAGAGCTATATAGAGTATAGCTTAAGTGTGCTACAGGACGAGTTAGTTGGACAGACACGGCAACGTCATCGGCCACTTGGAGATCAAGTCGCTCACTCTGCGCGACCGCGACCAGGACCAGGACGTGCAGCAGCATCATGTCCGGGAATGCGTCGACTCTAAGCCAGTTGCTGTAGGTCTCAGACGAAGCAATCTTGATAAAATTGACTACAGTGTTGTCAGCACTGCAGTGTAAAAGGTAAGAGAGACCGCCGGCACTGTCCCTAATCCAAAGTACTACGTAGTAGCAGGTATTATAGTATCCACCATCACACGTGTGCGACCTGCGCGACCTCGATCGCCTGCTCGGCTGCGATTTGCCCCAACACGAGCCGTCGAAACAGCAGCTCGTCGCCGCGCACCATGGCGTCGGCGGCCCACACAATACACGCGATGCGGCTGTGCTTGTCCACAGCTTCTTGATTACGGAAACGAAACTTTTTCGTGCCGAGTGAGCGAACCACGACGCGCTCGACGCCGTCGTCGCACGGCTCGAGTCGCACGAGGCACCTGAAACAGTAGAATCAGTAGGTAGCAACAGACAGAGAGGTCCACGTACTAGATTAACGTACGCGCCCGTGGTCTCGCGCGTGAGATTCACACTGTCGTCGCTCTCGATCGGGTGGCGCTCGTCGTCGTCGACGAAATCCCACAGCACAATGCCATAGTCGTGTGTGATCTTGTAGCTCGTGACGACCTGGGACGCGACGTGGATCTCTTCGCCCGTGACCGCACACTGGTGGCCAATGCGCATGACGCGGTAAAGCAGATTGGACTCGCACGGCGCGTCGGCGTCGACGATGTCACTGGCGACCCGCAGCGGATGGCCCGACGGACAGATCGTGACCACGTCGCGGATCGCGACGCACACGGCACGCACGACAGCGGCAATGTCCTGTGTGTCAACCGTGTACATGGTCGTGAATGTTGTGCTGCGCGTGTTGGCGTCGTCGAGCAATTCACAGCGGACAAACGGCGTGGCCGACGGGACAGAAGTACCAAAAGAGAGGGCGGACGTTTCACGGCACAGCACGTCGACTGCCGACTCGATGCGCGCGTCATGGACCTTGGCATTGAATGTGCCCCAGCGATCCGAGCGGTTGTGGGGCAAGCGCGTATGGCGATGCCAGTAGCAACAGAGATCCAGGTCCTGCACGGCAGCGGGGGTACGGTTAATAACGGGTACGAACATACAGACACCCACGTCCACCACAAGCGCACCAGAGAGAGCCGCTGGGTGCTAGAAAAGACGGACCGCAGGCCGCGAATAAAGAGCTTGTGGCGGAACACGGCGTCGCGCAGGTCGCGGCGCTCGGCGTCGGCGCGCTGCCGCTTAAGACGCTCGCGCAGCGCGCGTTCCATCACCTGTGAACCGCCATTCGCGTGGCGGCTGCGCAGCCGCGTGAGCTCATGACTGAGCTGCCGTACTTCTGTCTGGAGCAGTGCGATCTCGCGCTGGTTGTATGGGATATGCTGTAGTGTTTTGTACCGCATATTGAACCAAACCTCAGAAAACGCACCTTTCGTCCGGTCGGTTCTTTTGCGGTGCGCGGGGCCGTTTTCGATGGCAGCGCCACATCCTCGACCGCCGCTTCATCTGCGACATGTGCATCATCGTCATCTCCGTCAATCAGCGCCAGCATCTCGCTCAGCAGCGTGCTGTCGCCGTCGTCGAGCGCGTCGCCGGACGTCATGACGGTTGAAGAATTGCCAGAGTGGGTCATGATGGGGCACCGCTTCATTCGGATTGGATGAAATGTTACGCTCTACGAAATATAATATCTGTTCTGAGCGAAAATGAGCGTCAGCAGAGATGACGCTGCGCTGCTCATTTTCATCCAATCAGATGAGCTGGTCTCTTTTCACTAGAAGCTCATGACACACAAAACTCATTTGTCCATCGAAAAAGCGAATGACGCCTGCGGATACTGACATTGCGATCGACGACGGCGCGTTCCTGAGCGATCTACTGACGCTGATCGAGGGCACAGACCAAGCCGCGTGGACGACCGAGTTGCCCAAGACGTTGACTAGTGCGTCCACTGCTCTGCCGCGAGACGAGCCGCCCGAAAGCCACCGCCGCGGCCGTGCCGTCGGTGGTGCCGCTGCGCTCAAGGTACTGTACTGAAATGTCCTGATTGCAAACCGAAAGAACTCATGTATCATGGAGTTCTGTGCGACTAGCGATCGCTTGATACTGCGCGGGCCGAAGCGTCGCAGCTCAGTGAGGAGCTCACGCGGCTGCGCAGCCGCCACGCGAATGGCGGTTCCCAGGCCATGGAACGCGCGCTGAGCGAGCGCCACAAGCGGCAGCGCGCCGAAGCCGATTGTCGCGCGCTGCGCAAGGCCGTGTACACGCAGACGCAGTTTGTGCGCGGGTTACAGAGTGTGTTCTCGGCCACGCCTCGTTTTTCCATGGTCCGTGTTCAGTCTCCCGTGGTGGAATGCGAGGCCCGTGTACTGACCTTTAATATCTTCCAGAGCCTCGACCTGTGTCGTTACTTGCATCGCCACACGCGGCTGCCGCGCCACCACCGCGCTCGCTGGGGCGAGTTTTCAAGTGACGCGCAGGACGAACGACTGCGCGAAGCAATGGACGTATTGTGTCGCGAAACTGAAAGCCTGGCACTTGCCGATCAGTCCCACGAGGACGCACAGGTCCACGGTGAGCGTGTGGACGACGTCGACAGTCGAAGCACGACCGCCATGGCCGTGTACACGGTCGACACGCAAGACATTGCCGCCGTCGTGCGCGCCGTGTGCGTCGCGATCCGAGACGTCGTGACGATCTGTCCGTCGGGCCATCCGTTAAAGGTCACGCGCGACATTGTCGACGTCGAGGCCTCGTCGTTGGGCAACGTCTTGTACCGCGTCATGGACGTGAGCCACTGCTGCCCGGAGACAGGCGAAGAGCTCACGATGGAATCCCACGTCGTCACGTCGTACAAGATTTTGGGGAACGACTATGCGGTCGTCATGTGGGACTTTGTCGACGCCGACGAGCTCCACCCGACGCCCGACGCGACCAACGTCACGAGGGAAATCACGGGCGCGTGTCTCATTCGCCGCGAGTGGTGCAGTGCCCAACGCGTCGAGCGTACCGTGTTTCGCTCGCTCTCGACCAAGAAGTTTCGGTTCCGCCGAGGGGTCTCGGCGGAAAAGCTCCGCAAGTTTGAGTGCATCGCGCATCCGGTGTCACTCGTGCGAGGGAACGAGCTCTTGTTCCGGCGCATTGTGGTCGAGCAGCTCGCAGCCGAGAAGGCCAGTGACACCAGTGCACATGCAATCGTGACAATGAGACCGAGAGAGATCTAATTACGGCTTGATGACTATAGTGTGTTTACTGTACAAGGTGTAGAATAGTAGATGGTTCCTTGTGCGGAAAGGATGGATTCTCTCTAGGCTTGCGTTGCAAATGTTTGCGCGTCACTCGCTCGCTCGGCCGCCAACTGGTCCATGACGATGCGTCGAAACACGAGCTGCGAGCCGCGCAACCGGACAGTCGGGTGCGTAATGCAGCCAAACCGCCGCAGCTCGGTCGCCGACTCGTGGCTGCGGAAGCGGAATTTCTTGGTCGCGAGCGCTCGCACCGCCATGCGTTCGACTCGGTCTTTGGCGCACCACTCGCGTCGAATGAGACAGCTACGTCCAAAACAAAAAGAGACCATGTTGTCAGCATCCCATACAATACGCTAGTAGTACGATCCACGTACGCGCCCGTGACGTGCCGCGTGACATGGGTCGTCTCGGACGTCGGATACAGTTCGTCAACGTCGACGAAATCCCACAAGACGACGGCATAGTCGTCCGTGATCTTGTACGACGTGATGACGCGCGTCTCGATCGACAATTCGTCTTGAAGGCTCGCGCATGGATGGTGCACAGCGAGCACGCGGTAGAGCAGATTGCTCTCGGGCGACGCGTCCACGTCGATTATGTCGCGCGAGACGTGAAGCAGATCGCCACTGAGTCCGCAAATGGTCGCGACGCCGCGCACGGCGACGCACACCGCACGCACCACAGCGCGCAGATCCGTCGCGTCGACAGCGTACACGGCCATGGACGTGGACGTGAGACAGTCACCGCTGTCGGTCATTTCTCCATTGATGAAAGGCGTCTCTCCCGTTGGTCGCGTCAGATCTACCAGATCTCCCGGATCTCCAGGGTACCCAGCCGAGTCCGACAGCGAGACGGTGGCTGTTTCATGGCACAGCAGCTCCATTGCCGACCGCATCCTCGTGTTGTGGGCGTCCACGTCAAACTCGCTCCAGCGTCGATGGCGATTGCGTGCGAGCCGCGTGTGGCGGTGCAAGTAGTGGCACAGATCGAGTCCCTGTCACAACACACAAGGCAATCAGTACAAATAAAAGGAAAAAAACACCCGTGGATAACGCGAGCCGCACCAGCGCGAACCGCGGCGTCGCCGAGAACACGGACCGCAGGCCGCGAATGAATTTGCGCTGCGCGTACACGGCCTCGCGCAGCTGGCAGCATTCGTCTTCGGCGCGCTGGCGCGTGCGGCGCTCCGTGACGGCGCGTTCCTTGGCGGCCGCGAGCTCGGCGCCGTGGGCTGCGCGCAGTCGCTCGAGCTGCTCGGTCAGCGACGACGCCTCGGCACGCACAGCATGGAGCTCTCGCTACCAACAAGTATCATACAGTGTGTGTCAACCGCCTCTGTCGATATGTAGCATCCAGTTGCTTACTAGACCTTCAAGCGGGCCGCGCTGGTCGTACGGACAGCGCATCGTCTCGACGCCGGCGGCGCTGCATCCATGGACAGTCGCACAGGCCCGACTATAGTCCCGGGGGCGTCCGCTGCGACGTCTGCGCCGTCCAGAAACGCCAGCAGATCGCGCAGGAACGCACTGTCGTCCGCGTCCCCCATATTGTTTCTCGATGACGTTTGGAGTGTGGGAGCAAGTTCGCCCCAAGTTCGCACACTCGATTGGCTGAAAATTGTATATCTCCATATCCGATATTTAAAGTCATGGAATATGGATCTACTTACCTCTATATACGATATTGAAACTCATGGAATATGGCATCATACTACTGTGCTCTGTGCGTACATGGCATTCTCGGCCGCCAATTGGTCCATCACGATGCGCCGAAAGAGTAATTCGTTGCCGTGCACCTTAACCGTCGGATGCGTGATACACGAGAGGTTGCGGTCGACGCGGGCCGACGCGTCGCTGCGAAAGCGAAACGTTTTCGTCGCGAGCGAACGCCACACGGTACGCTCGACGCCGTCCGCGCACCACTCGCGGCGAATCAGACAGCTACGCTCACAGAAGAGGGACACCATCAGACCTACAGTACGCCAGTGCAAAAGGAGATCCATCATACACGTACGCGCCCGTGACTTCTCTCGCGATATTGGTCGACTTGGGCATCGGATACACCTCGTTGACATCGACAAAGTCCCACCGCACGACGGCGTACTCGTCTGCGATCGTGTACGACGTTGTCGCGTGCGTCTTGATCACGAGATCGCCCTGGCGGTTACTCGCACACGGATGGCGCACAGCCAGAATGCGGTAGCGAGTGTTGCTGGCGGGCGACGCGTTCGACGTCGACAATGTCGCGCACGACGGGAAGCACATGGCCCAAGCCGGAAATGGTCACGACGTCACGCACGACCGCGCTCAAGTCGGTCGTGTCGATTGCGTACACGGCCATGGACGTCGTCGTGTGGCAGTCGCCGCCGTCGACCATTTCTCCGTTGATGAACGGCGTCTCCCCAGGCGGCTGTAGCTGCGTTTGGCCGTTAAAGAGCGACAGCGACTCGGTCTCGTGGCACACAATGTCCATGGCCGTCCGCATCCGCGAGTTGTGGGCGTCGACGTCGAATTCGCTCCATAGGCGATGGCGATTGCGCGCGAGTCGCGTATGGCGATGCAAGTAGCGACAGAGATCGACTCCCTACTTAGCAACCAAACACCAAGTGAGACTGTGGGCATAGAACAATCACAGAACGGACTCTAAACGCACCAGCGCAAACCGTGGCGTCGCCGAAAACACGGACCGCAAGCCACAGTGAAATCGTCGTTGCGAGTACACGGCTTCTCGTAGCTTGCGGTGTTCGCTGATGGCGCGTTGCTTGGTCGTCGCGAGGAGCTCGCGGCCGGCGATGCCGTGGGAATCGAGCAGTCGCTCCAGTTGCTCGGTGAGCGACAACCACTCGGCGCGTGCGTCCTCCAGCATTTGCTATAGCATGTGAACACACAGAAGGCCATTAGTTCAAACAGGCAACGCCATCGTGTACGCCTTTGACGGTTCAGTCACCTTCAACTGAGCCGCGCCGCCTTTCGGGACAGTAGCAGACGTTCCTCTATAGCCCCGAGAGCGTTTACTGGCTGCGTGGCGTCAGTTCCGTTAGAAACGCCTCCAACTCGCGCAGGAACGCGCTGTCGGCGGCGGCTTCCATTCGTCAAGGTTCAGCCATTCTCAATTGGAGCTGCTCGGGAAAGATCATTAGAAAGAATTGGTTGAAATTTAGATACTCTGATATACGATATTGAAATACATGGAATATGGGCTTCAACACGCTATCCTGATCGTGGCGGCGACTGGGTCTGTGCATAGATCGCGTTCTCGGTCGCCAATTGCTCCATCAAAATGCGACGAAACAGCATTTCGTTGCCCCGCACCAGCGCCACTGGGTGCATAATACAGGCAAAGCGTCTCAATTTCGCGGCCGATTCGTCGTTGAGAAGTCGGAATTTCTTGGTCGTGAGCGACCGAAACACGGTCCGTTCGACGCCGTCGCGGCACCACTCGCGTCGGATGAGACACCTATCGGTCCAGCACCAGTCCATATTCAGTACGCAGGCATTCAGACACTCAGAGCAGCCACTGTAGACACGTACGCGCCCGTGACTTCTCTTGCAATGTTGGTCGAGTCGGGCGTCGGGTGGAGCTCGTCCGTGTCCACAAAGTCCCACAGCACGACCGCATAGTCGTCCGTGATCTTGTACGACGTCATAAAGTGCGTCTCGATCGAGAGCTCTTCGCCGAGGCGCGCGCACGGATGGCGAATCGCCAGCACGCGGTAGAGCGTGTTGCTTTCCGGGGACGCATCGACGTCGACAATGTCGCGCGCCACGTGGAGCGCATGGCCCGTCGCGCAAATGGTCGCGACGCCGCGCACCGCGACACATGTCGCACGCACGACCGCACTGAGATCGGTCGCGTCGACGGCATAGACCGCCATGGACGTGGTCGTCACGCAGTCGCCAGTGTCAACGGCCTCTCCGTCGATCAGCGGCGGCGGGCCGACGTCTCGGAATGACGCGTCCGACAAGGAGAGCGACGCCGTCTCGTGGCATAAAATGTCCATGGCCGACCGCATGCGCGCGTCGTGGGTCGCGCCATCAATTTCGCCCCGTCGCGCATTGCGATCGCGCGCGAGCCGCGTGTGGCGGTGCAAGTAGCGACAGAGATCAAGCTCCTAATTGTGGATAAACGACAGTGTGAGCACGTGAGTTAGACAGTCCACCTCTCGAAAGGAAAGCCAACGACGTACGAGCGCAAACCGCGGCGTCGCCGAAAACACGGACCCCAGTCCACCGATGAACCGCCGCTGCGCGAGCACGGCCTCTCGTAGCGTACCGCACTCGTGCTCGGCGCGCTGGCGCTTGCGGCGCTCGCTGATGGCGCGTTCCTTGGCGTCGGCCAGTTCGGCGCCGTGGGACCCGCGCAGTTGCTCGAGCTGGTCCGTCAGTAAAGACGCCTCGGTGCGTAAATCCTCTAGCATTCGCTACACAGCAGTACAGGGTCACGCAACATGTCCCCATCCCACATTCTTTTTTACGGGTGGGTCACCTTTAAGCGAGCAGCGCCGCCCTTGGGGACGGCGCGTCTCTGTGGCGACGGCGCTGGCGCCTCAGCATCACAGAGCACGCCTAGAGACGGCTCGAAAGGAAAAGAGGCGTCTGCGGACGGCAGCGCGGCGTCCGTGCCGTCCAGAAACGCCAGCAACTCGCCCAGGAACGCGCCGTCATCTTCGACGTCCATCTTAAAATGCCACAATTCTCAGTGTGGATGAATACTCGCATCTGATTGGCTGTAAATCACTCAGTGGGGCTTTTTGGGTCCCAGACAGTCAGCAAAAATGGACGACTTCGTGGGCTTTGGCAATGGCGACGAAGACGCCGCGCTGCTGGCCGAGATGCTGGTGCTGCTGGATGAAGAGTGCGAGCACGGCACTGACCAGTGTCGGCCGCTTGTAATAGAGCAACCCAAGCCCAAGAAACCCACGCGCAGTGGGATCGGCAGTGCCGCACGACGCAAGGTACGTGTGCGCTTGACTCTCACACTGCTCGTGTGGCACGGCAGTCGCTGATATAAGCGTCGGTATTAGCTCGCGATCGACGCGCTGCGTATGGAGCATCAGCGGCTGAGCGACCACGTGGGCCTGCTGCGCAATACGTCGTTCGACCACTCGCGCGTGAGGGAACGCGCCATGGCCGAGCGGCTTAGGCGGCGTCGTGTCGAGCACGAACGCGATGCGCTGCGCCACGCCCTGTTCCAGCACATGCAGTTTATGCGTGGACTGCGCGGCGCCGTTTCCGCTGCTGGGCCGCGCACATCGTTGGGGCTCCATTTGTGCCACTACCTGCACAATGTGACGCGGCTGCCGCGCGACCCCACAACGCGGCAGCGCGAGTACACGGCACTGTCGCGCGCCGAGCGACTGGACGCGGCCGTCGCGATGCTGCGCCACGAGACGGGTCACATTTCGGTCGTGGACGCGCACATTGAGACCGACTTTGTGCGCGAGTCGGACACGATGTGTGCCTCGTCGACCGTGAGCGTGTTCACGGTCGAGAGCTGCGACGTGAGCGCGGTGCTGCGTGCCGCTTGCGTGGCCACACGTGACATTCTGCAGCACTCGCGGCCGTCGCAGAACGTTGGTCTCCACGGCGAGATTCGGGATGTGGATGCGCTCGGTCGGCTTCCACATCACCACAATATCCAGTACCGCGCGACGAGCGTGCGCAAGCGGCCCGAGAATGCCGATGACTTTTCGGTCGAGTCGCTGGAAGTGACCATGTACCGACTAGAGGACGAGAAGAACGCCGGAGACGATGACAGCAGCGCCGTGGCCGTCATGCTGTGGGACTATGTCGACCACGACGAGTGCGCGCCGCTCGGCGGACTGGCGCCCGACATTTCGCGGCAGAACGTTGGCGCGTACGTACAAGGTTTTTGTTGGCTTCTCTGACTTGAAGGCGGAACGGTCTCACTCTGTATGGTTCTATGCTAGGTGTCTGATTCGATGCGAGCCGTGTCCGAACGGCGTCGATCGCGTCGTGTACCGAGAGCTCAGCATGCGGCGGTACCTCTACCGCGGCGACTCGCCCACGCCGCCGCTTGGCGTGCAGCACTATTTTGCGAACAAGCAGTCGTCGTGCAGACCCAACGAGCTCGTCTTTCGCGACATTATGGTCCAGCAAGTCGCACGAGAAGCAGCGGAAGCGACTCGGCGTGCGGCATGGTCTGTGTGAGTCTCGGCTGTGGCCGACCGTGAGAGCAAAACGCTGTGAGACATTTCGACGCTCGCATTCCGCGTCCACGAGAGGAAGGAGATCCTTCGACATGATCTACGCCGACTACCAGACGCACAGCAATGGAGCAGTACAGCGACTGGGGAAATCGTGTTGATAAATAACTACTCATTGTGGGCTGGAACGAGAAGGGCGCTTGCGCCAGGGAGTCATTAGTAGTTGGCGGGAGACAGGGCACGGAAGACGTTCACGACGGCCGCCACGGTGCGCTGGGCGATTCCTTCGGGCTCACCGACGGTGGCGGGCTCGGCGTCGAGCTCAGCGGGGAAGAACGTGACGTTTTCCTCGCTACTCTCGCTCTCGTTCTCGCTCGCATGGCCGCGGCTCTCGACACCCATGTGGTCTTCGACGCTGCCGTCATCTTGATCTTGCTGTTGGGCGTCGTCGACTGGAATGGCACCTGCTGGGCTGGCGTCAGTGTCGACGTTCGCCACGACTGCGGCTGCAATCCGCTGGCGCCGACGCTTGCCGATGCACTTTTGATTAGCACCCACGCGGATTGACACGCACCACTCGTCCGTGCCGCCGTCATTGGTAGCGATACCACATATGCGCAGGCCACGACAGCCGCGCACACTGCAAGTCACTCGATAAGACTCGTAGTCGCCTTGAAGTTGGTCCACTGGAATCTGGCGTGTCGCGGGCCGCTTGCGGTTGGCCGCCGTAGCCGACACCGTGACAGGCGCGCTCAGCTCGTGACGCGTTGCGGTTGAATCCACGTCCATGAGTTCCTCAAATTCCGGCCACGTCGGGACCGAGTCGGGCAGCGGCGGCAGCTCCTCAGTCGTCCATGCACGCTTGTTCTTCGTTGCGCGTTTGTTCGCGTCGCGCAGCACGCGCGTCGCGATCGATGGACTGGGCGTTGGCCATTTGTTGGTTGTTGGTTATTGGTTGTTGGTTGTTGGTTGTTGGTTGTTGGTTTTGGTTGTTGGTCGTTGGTTATTCTTTGGTGTGTGCGCTTGGCTTTCTCGTGGAGAATTGCGAAATGAACCATGATTACCATCCGCTCAAGCGAGTGTGTCGCGGTGAGAACATTCCATCGCTTGCAGTTGTTGGCGCATGATGTCCAGGAAGCCAGAGTTGTTGGTTTTTCGCGCGCAAACAAGAGTGAATGCGGATTTCCAACGAATTGGCTTCATCCGCAATAATCGCATGTGATTGGGTAAAACAAACCGTGTAATAGTCAGATGCCTGCCTGTTGGTGCGTGCGACTTGCAAAAAGCCAGGAAAAGTGACAGCGGGGGCAACGACGCGAGCAATAGGGGGTGTCAAACCTACCGCGGAACAAAATAACTATCAGACGAATTTCGCCCCTCTTATTAAATCTGATAGGCAAACACTATCAGAGAAAACGTCAGGGGGTGTCAGCTTTTCAAAGCCTCCGATAACTCGCATGGGTAATTTGTAGAGTCCAATCTGTCCATTTTTGATATTAGTTTGCAAATATGGGCAGATGCTGCGCGGCAACTTCAACGGAAACGAACGGAAAGGAAGAAATCGCGGCGGCAACGTCCATGAAAGC
>JAADVC010000323.1:0-24434 GCA_023334575.1 Pythium volutum
CCATGTCGACTCCCTCGTCTTCGTCTCCGCCGCGCGGCGCCGATCTGCTGAGCGCCGCACTTTCCGACGCCGACCGCCGCGACCGCGAGGCCATGAACCTCAAGATGGAGATCGCGCACCTGCGCGAGCGGCTGCTCGTGCGCGTGGGCGGCGACGCGACGGCCGCGGCGCTCGAGGCCGACAACTTTGCGCTCAAGACGTCGCTCGCGGACGCGCAGGAAAGCGCCGCGCGTGCCCAACAGACGCTGCAGACGCTCGACGCCAAGTACGCCAAGGCGCTGCGAAATCTCGGCAAGATGGACGTTGCGTGGAAGACGAGCGCCGCCGCTCTCCAAGCCGCCAAGAAGGAGACGGCGGCGCGCGACGCGAGCGTGCGACAGCGCCTGGACGAGATCGAGCAGCTCAAGAAAGCCCACGCAGAGGACGCCGCCAAGCGCCAGACGCTTGTGAGCTACCAGGACGAAAAAATCACGGCGCTCGAGGCCTCGCTGCGCGCGAAAGAGACCGAGCTCGCGACCCATGTGGACCAGCTCCACAAGTTTACGCTCAAGACCAAGGAGCTCGAGAGCGAACTCGAGGCCACGCGACAGCACCACGCGCGCAGTCCGCAGCAGCGCGTGTCGCGCGATGACTTTGATGCGCTTCAGTTGCGCCATCAGCAGAGCATGGAAGCCAACGCGACGCTTCGCGGCGAGACGAAGGCGTTGCGCGTCGAGCGCGCGTCGCTCCAGAGCCTATTGAGCGACACGAAAGCCAGTCTAACGGCCGCGATGGCCAAGTTTCTGCAGCTCAAAGAAGAGAACGCGACGCTTGACGTGCGCGTGGCCGCCGCCAACGAAAAGAGTGACCAGTGCGAACGTGACGCGGCCTTTTACAAGAGCGAAGTCGACCGCATCCAGAGCCAACTCACCAAGCGCGACGAAGAGATGCTCCAGTTGGAGCGCGCCAAGCAAGTGCTCGAGCTCAAGCTGTCGCAGCAGCAGCGGATCACCGAAGACGCTGTCCACGTGCGCGACCACGAGGCCAAGCGGCTCGAGCTCAAGCAGGAACTCTCGTGGAAGGACCGCGAGTTTGCGCTTGAGAATGAAGTGCGCGCGCTCAAGCAGCAGTGCGAGACGCTCCAGGCGGACGCAGAGGCGGTGCACGCGTTCCATGACGAGCTCTGCGGCATGCTGAGTCGCGGTGAAGATAGTGAGAGCGATCTCAAGACCCTTGTCGCGCAGACGCTGGCAGAACACTCGGACGCGGCTTTCACTGCCCAGCAGCAGCAAAAGCAAGTCGCTCGTCTGGAGAAGGAACTCGCCGGCATGAAGTCACTCGCTGAGGAGAATGCGACGCTCAAGGCCGACTACGAGAAGACGCGCACCGCGATGGAGCGCATCGTCGGCCGCAAGTCCAAGGCCACAGCCAACACGCAGCGCTTTGCCTCGGGCAGCAGCATGGCGTCATCTTCGCTGGCAGTCGCAGCGTCTGCGAGCTTGCGAGGAGTCAGCAGCTCGGCCACGCCAGCGACGGTGTCAACAGCGTCGTCGACGAAGCCCTCGTTCTTTTTGGCTGCGCAACAACGTCGACCAAGCGCCGAAAAGGAAAACAACGCCATGGCGAACAGTACTACCAGCACTTCGGCGCCGCCGGCCGGCACGAAGCGGAAGCTCGTCCTGCCGCCATCCGCCGAGACTGGCAGTCGCACGCCGACGAAAGATGCGGCAAATGGTAGTACTATTTTCTCGCCTCGTTCCAAGCGCGTAGTCCATGTCGCCTCGCGGTACCTGCAGTCTGGAGCGGCGAAGCGGTGAAATGAAGTGGTAAAAAGCCCTGTACACTACAATAATAAAGACTGCATGCCCCCCCCTTTTTTTTGTATGGCGTGAGAAAAAGAGATCAGCTTTAATCTATTTGGTGGAAGGACGTCTAGAGCTCTTCGCTTTGTCGAGACTCGGCGTTGTGGAGAGACCAGCCGGGCACGCTCTTCTGGTCTTTGACACGCAGCCGCAAGTGCTCAAAGCACTTGTAATTACGCTCGTCGCCGCGCGCGGCATAGCAAGGGACAAACTCATTGAGCTGGTCAAAGGCGACGCGCACGCCACCATGGCGCAGCGGCTGCGCAAAGAGCTTGTCGCACTCGAAGGCCTTGCGGTGCTGCAGGGCACCCCAGTAGGGGATCCACGCGACGGTCGCGTCCTGTTCGAGGTTCTGTCCGTCAATGGCAATCTATACAAGAGAGAACAACCGAGTCAGCTCCACACTATCAAACAGGGGAGGAGAGCGACCGACGTACAAAGATGCTTTCGTTGGCAAACGCGAAATTCGGGTCGAGCGAGACGATCTCAATGGCGCTGCGCTGCTCGGCACGCAAGTGGGAAGCGACACGGACGCTCACGACGGCCAGCGTTGAAAGCAGCATGACCGACTTGAGCCAGAGCCGGTAGAACTGCGTGAGCAGCCACGCCACGAGTAGCACCACGAGCGTACGCACCATGAGCTGCTGGGTTTCTCGGTTCAGCAGCAGCAGAGGCGGCCTTGTGACCATCAAGGAAGCCGCCCATTCCGTCACAAACTCTGACGCGCACGCGTCGATGCGCCGAGTTACACGCGTGAGTGACCGCCAGCGCAAGTGCGACAGCGACAACGGCAGCGCCACGTCGCCGCAGACGCCCCCGACCGCCACGGCCAGCAGAATCGCAATCGTCGCCACGTTGGCAAAGGCCTTGACGAGCGTACCCGTGTAGCTCGTGCTCTCCAGCGGCCACATTCGCCGCCGTCCCAGAAGACCCACACGCGCAGCCATGCCGTAGAGCACGACCGGCGCGACGGTCGCCGCCATCACGGTCCACACGACGTTCTCGACAAAGCCGCCGCCGGCCAGCACACGGCCGCTGCCGCCACGACGCCGCCGCTGCGCCTCCGCCTCGACGCGTTTCTTCGCATCGTCCTCCTCGTCGTCGGCGGCGCCTTCGTCCTCGTCGCTTGCTTCCGAGATCCACTGGTCCTCGTCCGGATCGGCCTCCTCGCCCTCGGCGGCGGCCGCCGCGGCGTCTTCGGCCTCCGAGTCGGCGTCGTCGTCCCAGCTCTTGAGCACGCGCTGCGCGTGGAGCATGTCGATCTGCTCGTCCTTGGTCTGGATGTACGCGTCGTTCCACTTGTCGTCCACGAACACGTGCTGGTTCGTGGCGCGCGCCTGCGACCGCGTCAACATGTTTGCCCGCCCGATACTAGTAATAGGAAATGGCGGTTGATCAGGCAAATGGAACCACTCCACTACAGGACCACAAAAACCTCTTTTGTCGCATATGCCCACCCTAAACCCCCTATTGAACGATATGGCTTCACCCTCACTTGAAAAACGCCAGCAGATCTTCCATGCCGAGTCGCTCGCTCGCGCGGTCGTCGCCGGCCTTGGCGGCCACCAGCACGTTCTTGGCGAGCTTCTCCTTGCGCTCTTGCAGCCGCAGAATCATCTCCTCGACGGTCTCGTCCACGACGTACCGCTTCACAACGACCTCGCGCGTCTGGCCCAAGCGATGGACGCGGTCGATGGCCTGGTCTTCCACGCCTGGGTTCCACCACGGGTCCAGCAGCACGACCACGGACGCGCACGTGAGATTGAGCCCAACGCCACCGGCTTTCAGGCTCACTACCAACACGTCCATGTCGGCGTCGCTGTGGAATTTGCGCAGTACCTTTTCGCGCGTCTCTTGGTTCAGCGCCCCGTGGAACATGCACGAGCGAAAGTCGTGCTGCGCCAGCAGCTCCGCCACCATCTCGAGCATGTGCGTCCACTGCGAGAACACGACGACCTTGCGACGTACGACTGATTCGCCACCAGTGGTGGCCGCCTCGTCTTCTTGGCGAATTGTCTGCAAGTCTTTGAGCAGTCGCCGCAGCTTGGAACTGAGAAACAACGATGACGACGCTGAAGGATGCTCTTGCTGCTCTTGTCCCGCGGCTTCTCCGTTGCCGCCTTCCACAGCCGCCTGCGCCGCTGGGGAAGTCACTGCGGTTGTGGAAATCGCAATCACTTTGCTCATGTCCACAGGCGTACGGCACACGGGACAGCCGCCGTCCGGATCACCGGCGACGCTGTCGCGCAGACAGTCGGCACATAGCAAGTGTGCACATGGCGTGAGCACACCGCAGCGAGGCGCGTCCAGACACACGGGACACTCCTGCGCGTCCATGCCTTCTTCCTGGATCTGCGTGAGCACGTTCTGGATGTACTGCGACGACAACGACGCACCACCACCAGTGGAGTTGGTGGCAATAGATTGCGTCGTCCTTTTCGTGTTCGTCTCGACTACTGCCGCATCGTCGTGGAGCCGCTTGGAAATGCGACCAAAGTACGACTCCATGGTTTCGCCTGCGTGGCGCTCGAGCCGCAGCGCCTGTGAGGACGTCACACTGTCTTGGTGACGGTCACTTTCTCCAGTCTTCCCGGCTGCCTCTGCCAACTGCGAGTTGCGGCCGAGGGCGAGAAACGGGTGGTTACACGCCTGCCGCAGCCGCAGCAACAACGCAAAGATCGCAATGTAGCTCGTCATGCTCGTGCCACTCGCAACGAACCCATTGAACTCGGCACGACTGCGGTCGTACACGGCCTGGTAGAACGCGCGTTCTTCTTCCGAGAACTGCAGTCGCACGAGCTCGATGGTCTTGGGCGGCAAATCGACAATACTGTTGCCGTGGGCGTCTCGCGAGAGCTTGGTGCGGCGCAGCAGCATGGGCTTGAGCAATGCCTTGAGCCGCGTGATCGCGTCTTCGTCCCCCTGCTCAAACGGACGCGCGATCACGCGCTGCCACCACGCGACGCGCGACCACGGCTCGTACCGCAGAAAGCAGAGCAGCGAAAACAGATCGCTCAGCGAATTTTGCAGCGGCGTGCCGGTGAGACACCACCGGTGGGTCGCACGCAGCGCCGAGCACGCGCGGAAATACGTGGTCGTGCGGTTCTTGATGCTGTGGGCTTCATCCAGAATCACTCGGTCCCATCGGGTCGAGAGCAGCACGCTCGACGACGCCGCCTTTTCGAATTCGCTGCTGAGCACGCCGTACGTCGTGAGCACCACGTCGCTCTGGACGGAGAGTGATCCTGAGCCACGCTCGTCGCCGTAATAGACCAACACACTCAGCGTCTGGGGACGGAACCGCTCTTCGACTTCATTCTTCCACTGGTGGAGCAGGCTGAGCGGACACACGAGTAGGGTCTTGCCCGAGCGGCCACTGGTCTTTGTCTGGCATAGTGAGGATGCAGACGGAAATGCCGACGGTGATGGAGCTGGAGATTTACTGTGGAGCTTGCGGTGTGCGATGAGCGATAGCAGCATGATAGTTTTGCCTGCAGAATCAATAGTAAGACCACCGCCATCGATCAACCAACCGAGGGCATTAATGTACGTACCCATGCCCATGTCATCGGCAAGGATACCTCCCAGACACGGCGTTGGTGGTGTCGGCGGCTTGAAGCTCACGATCTTCTCAAAGGGATTGATGTGGTAGACTTCCTTCGAGTGGAAAAATCGCTTTTCCCACAGCTACATCACCACCACCAATCGTCAGTAACAAAAGCTTGCACCACAAAGCCAGAAAGATGTGAACCCGTACGGGATTGGAATCCACCGAGCTCGTTTCGCCGGCCAAACTGTCCGCCTGGGTCTCTCGCCACAGCATCCATGCCAGCGCCTGCTTCTGATGCGACCGCAGCTCAAAGCCGTCCGAGAAAACCGACGCCAGCTCGTCTGCCGGTCGCGCTGCTTCGGCCACGTCAGCGTCGGTCGCTGGTCCAGTGAACGCGGAAAAGAGCGTTTCGAGATCGCGCGAAAACTCGCTCGGATCTTCACCTCCCTCTTCCTTCGCAGCAGTGAGAGCCTGTGTGAGCGGCGTCGCGCCGCCCGTGCCCGAGTGGATCGAGTCCAGCACATAGTAGAGCGAGTCGGACAAATGGAACAGCGCGTGATCTTCTTCAAAAATCTCAAACGCACGCGGGTGGATATAGACAAACAGCACGATCGTGAACGACGCGAACACGGCCCTGGAAAATGGTGGCTCGACACACACGCCTCCCACGGAGATGAGCCCTTCCTTGAGCAGCGGGTGGAGCACGACTTCGAGCTCACGGTCCAGACGTCCAAGCTGTACGTGGTCTGTCGTGGACACGCGGACGATGCCATTCGCCGATGCCAAAGCTGTAGCCTTCGGCGGCGAGAGGACACTACCGTTGCCTGACCCTGGAGAGGAATCCATGGTGTTGGGCGTAGTGGGAGCAACAGCGCTGCTCGGTCGCGAGCGCTTCTTACCAACATTTTCACCTTGAAAAAGCAGTCGATCGCCAACACCAAGATGGGCGTTGGCGCGCGTGATCGACGCTTTTGCCGTCGTCGAGCCTAGCAGTCGGAACGGCGCACCGAGAAACGCGCTTTCAAAGTACGCGACCGACGATGCGACTCGCGCGTCCCTTGCAGCAGCCATCGCGGCCGGCGATTGACCCGCATTCGCGTTGGTCTCGGCGGTGGCCGCTCGCTCAAAGTACTCGCTCGCGGCGACCGGCACGCAGTAGCAATTGCGGGCCAGCAGCTCGACGATGCGGTCGTCCGAAAGCTCGATGCCCAGCTCGCGCATCTGTTCAATCTTCTTTGCGAGTCGCTTGGCTTCCTGCTCTTTGGAGCTGCCCACGGACGACACCAGCAGCGACTGCACGCCGCCGCCGCTGGGCGAGGGTGTGTGGAAGCCTTTGGTCTTGGCTTTTTTCGGCGCCGGCGCTCGCGTGGCCTTTGCGCTGCTTCCATTGAGCGTGCGCTTGTGGAGGCAGATGGCGCAGCTGCCGGCGCTTGGTGCATTGGCAAACGTGCAGCGCGCGCAGGTCCATTGAACGGCCATGGCGATCGAAACGGTGAGATGGAGACTTCGGAGCTGTTCGCAATTGGCTCACTGGTGTAAAGCTAGGTTTTTGGCGCCAAACGAAGCAACGATCTAATAGTGAAGGATTTCATCTTATATGAGAGGTCAATTGTGTAATCCACACCATTATTCGGACTCTCCTGCACGTCGCACACTTTTTCGTCACCACCAAAAGCGAGCGGATCAAAAGAGCCGACACCAAATGCTGAGACCGCAAAAATGGGCGGTGGCGGCGCGGCGCCTCGCGCGCATGCAGTCCAACGCCAAACCGCGCGTTCAAGTGCACAGCTCCAAGCTGCCGACTGCCGGCCCGGGGCTATCGGATTTCATCCGCGAGTCACGCGCGGATGACCACGGCGGCCCCGACCACCATGCTGGCGCGGCCGCGGCGCTCCACGAGGAGAGCGAGATGAACTTCCCCACGGCCGGTTCAGTGCGCTCGCTAGAGGAGCTGGAGGAGGCGCAGGCAGCGGCCGGAAATGCGGCTGAATCGCGGTCGTTCTTCATTGAGACGTACGGCTGCCAGATGAACTCGGCCGACTCGGAGATCGTGCGCGCGATCCTCTTGGAGAACGGCTACACACCGTCGCTGGACCAGGACTCGGCCGACGTGATCCTGCTCAACACGTGCGCCGTGCGCGACAACGCCGAGCTCAAGATCTGGAACAAACTGGAGCATTTGCGGCAGACCAAGGTCAAGCTGCTGCGCACGCGCAAGAAGAGTCAGCCGCTGCCGACCATCGGCGTGCTGGGCTGCATGGCCGAGCGACTCAAGACGCAATTGCTCGAGTCGGACAAGATGGTCGATCTCGTGGTCGGCCCCGACGCGTACCGCGATATCCCCAATCTGCTGCGTGTCGTGCGCGGCGGCAGCGCGGCCGTCAACGTGCAGCTCTCGCTCGACGAGACGTACGCCGACATTGCGCCCGTGCGGTCCGACCCGTCGAGCCCGTCGGCCTTTGTCTCGATCATGCGCGGCTGCAACAACATGTGCTCGTACTGCATCGTGCCATTCACGCGCGGCCGCGAGCGCAGCCGCGTCATTGGATCCATTGTGGGCGAAGTGCGCACGCTTCGAGACCAGGGCGTCAAGGAAGTCATGCTGCTCGGCCAAAACGTCAACAGCTACCACGACAAGAAATCCGAGGGCGCGAGCGAACACGGCCGCGGCTACGTCGCTGCCGAGGGATTCTCCAACATGTTTCGGCTTCGTGACACGCCCGGGTTCCGCTTTGTGGATTTGCTCGAAAAAGTCTCGGACGTGGACCCCGAGATGCGCATCCGCTTCACGTCGCCCCATCCAAAGGATTTCCCCGACGCCGTGTTTGAGCTCATGCACGAGCGGCCCAACATTTGCAAGAACATCCACATGCCGGCGCAGAGCGGCAGCTCCTCGGTGCTGCAGCGCATGCGCCGCGGCTACACGCGCGACGCGTATCTAGGACTCGTCGACAATATGCGCGCCAAGCTGCCGGGCGTCGCGATCTCGTCGGATTTCATCTCGGGCTTTTGTGGCGAGACCGAACAGGAGCATGCGGACACAGTGTCGCTGCTGCAGCGCGCGTGCTACGACCACGCCTTTATGTTTGCCTACTCGGTGCGCGCGCGCACCCACGCGGCCCACAAAATGCAAGACGACGTGCCTCAAGAGATCAAGCTCCGCCGTCTGCAAGAGGTCATCGACACGTACGGCGCGGTCGTGACCCAGAAGAACCGCGTCGAAGACGCCGACCGGCTCCACGTCGTGCTCGTGCAGGGCCCGAGTCGACGGTCGACAGACGCCACGCCCATGCTCACAGGGCTCACAGACACGGGCAAGCGATGCGTGTTTCCAGACGTGCACGTGCCGGTCTCGTTGCGTGACCACAGGAATTACGCTCGTGAACTCGCGGGTGAATTTCTTCCTTTACCGGCTGTGGGTACGGGGGGCGTGCGTGCGACGCGTGGAGACTATGTGCTCGTACGGATCCACAAGGCCGGCCGCCACACGCTCCACGCGACGCCCATCGCGCGCAGCACGCTTCAAGAGATCACGCAGACCGTGCCGCGTGAGCTGCTGGGCGCGCGTCCGCACGACCGCGCGTTGCTGGGGCTACTGTAGGGACATGAATAGAATTCGAGCCATTGTCCAAACGCAGCGGGGGTGTTTATATGTGTTTCTCATTCCGTCTCCCCACACAACGAAAGCACTGGATGGCCCTATTTACTTGGCGACCACACTGCGCGCAGCCTCGGCCGCGTTCTTTTGCATTGTCATCTGCATGTGCGAGATCTACAGCACCGTCATTCCCACGTCCCCAGTCAGTTTCACTCTCGCTTGATTAGAACATTCCCCGCATTGCAGCCGCAGCACAAACGCACACTCTTGCGGATCTCGACGGCGTCCTTCTCCTTTTGCTCAATCTTGTTGTTGACCTTGTCACTGTATTCTCAATGGCCACACGTGAGCCTTTGGAGCAGCGGTAAACAATCGAGACCTTTCCACGCACAGTTCGTTGTTAATAAACTCGAGGCGCTTCTTGACGTTGGTCTTGGCCTCGGCGACATCTTGCTTGAGCAGCACGGGGCCGATGAGCTTGTAGACCTTGGCGTCGTCGCCCACGAGGTCCAGCTCCTGCTTGACCATATTGTTCTCGTTGGCCTGCTGCGCGTACTGCTGGCGTTGCGTCGCGAGCACCTGCACCTCTGCAAACGACATGGTGCGTGAGCTCAGCATCTCCTCTATCAGTACAGGCGCGGCACCACCCACAAACCTTCTTGGATCGTGCGGTACTTGGCCATCTCGGCCTCGACTTGGTCCTTCAAGCTCATGATTCGCGGCAGTGGTGTTTCGAATTGGGTGATTTCCGAACCAAGGAAAATTGACCAAGAGGCGGATACACTGATTTAATCATATCTGCGACATGTGAGCGTTATTCATGTGCATCAATACCCACAACCGTGATCTCTTGCGGTGGTGCATTGTTCCTATCCTGCACAGAGTGAAGATACAAATTAATACATTATTTCAGCTCGTTTGAGAGGCGCGGCGTCGAGCTGAGAAGAAGGTTGCACGAAGAGACGACGGATACTTTTTCTGAGCGCATCGACTTTCATATTGTTCTCTCCTCGCATACTTTCATCGGACCAAACGCATCACACAAAACTCACCATGTTTGCGGCAATCAGAAGTCGGAGCTTTGGGCCCAGAACAGGGTCCACTTTGAGTCGCTGAAACGTCGCAGGATCTTGCTGGCACTCGCGCAGTTGGTTCATCAGCGTAGCATCCGAGAGCGCAGCGAGCAGCTCCGGATTCTGGAGGATTCGTTGGACCTGCTCCTCTTCCTCCGGCGACCGCTTCATGTTGGCAATGGCAGTTCGCCTAGCTTCGTCCAAATCCATAATCGCAGGAGGTGGCAACGGAGCGGGAGTTGGTGGCGACTGCGCTGTCTTCTTTTGTTGGCCCTGCTGCTTTCCCAACTGGTACATCCCATATGCAGCAGAATAATATGAGCGTGGCCGGAAGGATTAAAGTTGACGTGGCCGTGTGCGTACCTCCTCAAAGTGGTTTCCTAAGAAATCCATAAAGTCGTGGAGCATGAGCGATACGTCCGGATCGCGTTGGTATTTGAGCACGGCGGCCTTTGGATTTTGTTGGAGCTCGCTCATCGCCTGCGTGAAGCGTGGGTTCTGCATAGCTGAGGAGATACAGAAAGAATGAGTAGTGAGTTCAACAGCTCGTCGCTATAGGGATGAGAAAACATACCTATGAGTAGTTTGGGGCGCTTGGCCATTTTGGCAAAGAACTGTTCGTTCATCCACTCTATTCCCACCCATTCGTCAGCATTCGCCCCTTGAGAGATTCCACCAGAAGAGCTTCTTACCGTTCGGGTTGAGTTGGTTCATACTCTTCAGTGCTGCTTGCACTTCCGGAAAGACAAACGGCGAAACGTTCTCCCACTTGGCTGGCTCGACGCTGCGTTGGTTTGTGGCCTCTGGACTTACGATCCGCAATGCGTCTTGTTTCTGAAGGTGGATGCGTGCGTCAGTCTAGTTAGTCTTTGTCGCCACCCACCCTTGCATTCTGAGTTGCCATACCTTCTTTGACATAGTGCTCTCACTGACCTCCAAGCGCTCGGGCGATGTTGTCCCCGCGACTGCTTTGTTTTTCTTGTCTCGCGTTGTCTTGCTCTGGTTGAAAAAACCCTTCTTCAATCCCACGCCGAAGCCTTTCCCGTTTCGTTCTTTCTCCTGCTGTAGCCGCTTTGCGGCTTTCGCCTGTGTCGCAATCACAACCATTTCGTCCATGATGCTGGGACCGACTTCACTTTCATCGCAATGGTTGTTCACTGGGGGATTCTGTCCCGCGCTGCTATGCTCAGCTTGGTGCGTGTCCTCTACACCCAGCAGTGGGGGCTCCTCATCACTCCACTCCTCATGCTCACAGATCGTGCCCGCCATCTTTGTCTCGTGGGTGAACTCGCAATTCTCAAACTGGCACGTCAAACGCTCACAAAAGACAGCTACCCGAGACGTCGCTCTCTTCTATAATTTCCCTCGAAAGATCGCCACAGCAATAACAGCACGGGCTGAAGCGTCGCGTCCAACGTGATCAATGTGCAACCACAGGGAGCCACGACAAATCGACAACACTTGTCACCGACTCACCATGTCTCGCCGCATCCGCATAGAGCTGCCAATAGTGCATACCAAGTCGCCGCTACCCCAGCGGATCCGAAGTGTCTGTGTGGTCTGCGGCGGTTGCAATCTCGTCGCATTTGGTGCGCAGCCCCGGCACGTCCAGTGCCGCACCTGCAGTGTCGTGACCCCCGACTTCAACCAGCGCAAGCCACCAAGCGGCTACGCCACCGAGCAGGTTGTTCTGCTAAGCAAGAATCAGGCCAGCGGTGCGTACAGCATTTGGGACGGAATCTCCACCGTCCACACGAGTTTGACTTTACGCCTGTTAATCTAGAGTTGCTGGATGAAATGCTCGACGCGCTATCCCACGAAAACACAAAGCGTAAACTCCAGATGCTGCAGACGCAAGGTCAGTCGCGACTTTTATCCTCTCATTATCGCTGACAAAACTGCAGGCGGCAACTAACGAGTGGCTGTTGTGTCTATCTCAGCGCATGGCGACGTCCCGCTTCTGTGCCACGTACGTGCCTCAGCTTCGCGTGATCTTCCTTCTCGTGTGTCGCTCCTGACTTTGGTTTAGTTTTACGTTCCGCACGTCGTGGACGTGTGCGCCGTGGTTGCGGCCCAGTACGGTTTCAGTCCATGCATGGAAGGCGTAAAAGAAAGTCTTCGTGTGCTCCAGTACCACGCGACGACTGAGGACGACGGCCAGCTCAGTGCCAAACTCATTCGTCTTCGACACGTCTTCACACCGACCGGCTCGTGGATCCACGAGGACGCTGAGGCTGAAGCGGACGAGCTCAAGAAGAAAGAGACTGAACGAGAGCGGCAGCGGAGCCTACAGGAGGAGGCGTACCGCATGGAGGAGCTCGCAGCCGAGAATGTCAAGAAGGCGCGACTCCGTGCCAAGAAAATCGCACTGGGTCTCGACCCATCGGTGCCACGGCTGCCCGTGCTGGACGTCGAGCCGCCTCGCGTCATTGTCGCCCATGCCGATGCAAAAGTGGAGCTGAGGGTCGTCGTGCGCTACGCCCTTCAACTGCAGTGGTTCTTCCAGGGCAACCCACTAAGCGATGCGGATGGCGAGACTCGCTCAAACCATGGAGCTGATACACTGTACACTGGTGCCCAACGCAGCACGCTCACGCTGCGACGCCTCACAAGGCGGTTTGTGGGCGACTACTACTGCGTGTGCTCCAACGAAGAGGGTGCCGTGAGCTCACAGTCCACACGTGTGCAGCTGCTGGCAGTCCTCGGCTCGCAGCGACTTGCCACGCGCAAGCTCAAGACGATTCCCTCGGGTGGTGTAGTGGCACTGCCATTCGGCAAGACACACCACAGCCACAGCGGCATTGCCCCGTCAGCAATGCCACCATGTCTGGTAGCTTCTTGCGTCGATGGTGCGCTGCTTCTGCTCCATGCAAAGACCCTCGCGCCGGCCAAGACGATCCCACCACTGGAGCTGCCGACAGGGGTGCGTGCCATTGCCGTTGCTTGGCTGCCGTCGGCAAAGCTGCTGGCGGTCGCGACGTCCA
The DNA here is from genome assembly GCA_023334575.1 of Pythium volutum. Lineage (NCBI taxonomy): Eukaryota > Oomycota > Peronosporomycetes > Pythiales > Pythiaceae > Pythium > Pythium volutum. The sequence continues at coordinate 13,047 of JAADVC010000323.1, forward strand.
CTCGCATGGCGCTGCCAGCATCTAAAAGCCCCGCCACCGTCTGTGAGTTGCGGTTATACAACATGGATATACCCACGGTAGCCGCAGCCGCGGCAGCAACTTCGACCTCAACTCCCACCGCTAAATCCGCCAAGCACCCGCCGAAATCAAATCGCCCGTCGCCGCCACCACAGCAACCTCCGCAAGTGTTTCTCTTGCGTCACCTCGCGACCCGCACGGTCCCTGCGGTGCTGCGCAGTGTTGGCATACTGCAAATTCTTGATGATGGGCGAAAGTTTCTCTTCTCGGATCTCCACACCAGTCTTTTCGTCTACGAGCTCACGTCGACGTCGCTCATCTGCAAATACAATATGCGGTGCGACGAACCGAACCACCCGCTGTGCCACATCGCCGCGACCTCGCCCGTGCTTTTTTCAAATCGTGCTTCAAGCGACGGAGCGTTCGCCGGGCTTGCCGTGTGCCGCCGCAACAGCTCATTCGTTGATCTTGTCGAAGGCGCCGGTGGTCAAAGCACAAAGATGCGATTCAAGCTGCCGGTGCACCGCCTAGCGTTTGATCGCGACGGCTTTACACTCGCTGTCGCCGAGTCGGGGAGCATGAAAACATGGATCTCCATCGTGAGCCTCACACCGCTTACCACGAATTTTAAGATGAGCTCGGACCGATGCACACGCTTCGTCGCGCACGTCGGCAAGGTCTCTAGTATGGAGTGGACAACGGCGTCATCCTTGCTGCTCACGTGCGGCTTCGACGGGTACGTTAAGCTGTGGAATCTTGAGCACTCGCATCCCGACCGAGCCTGCATCTTTCGTCTGCACTTGGATTTTCGTGGCGTGCATTCGCTCGCATTGGTTGAGGATTGTGAACATGTCGCGTGGGTTGCCGTGGGCTTTTCGGACTGTCGTGTTCACGTCCGCGAGCTGCCACAACTACGTGCGTTTGAAGCCACTCGCTGTGCTGCTCACGACTACGCAGCTTCTCAGATCCAGAAGATTGTCAAGGGCAGGCACACGCGTGACCTCATCAACAAATTTATTCGGCCTGCTATATAAAGAAGATCAATACCCAACGACCGCGTGAGTCTGGGAGAAACTCATAGAGAGGAAAGACATGTCGACGGAGCAGCGCGCGGTGTCCCTGCTTTCGCTGATCGCATCCAAGGCGCTCGTGCCCGGAAGCTTTACTACCGTGGCAACGACGACCACCGGACGAGAGCGAAGCGATACCAACCTTGAAGAGCAGCGTGCACACACGATGATGTACGCGGCACGCATGAAGTATCTCCAGGAAAACGACGCTGTCAAGCCTGACGCGCTGTTTCTGACGCGCAAGCAGGCCCAAAAGCTCGTCAAGCAAGACGCGGTAGCGACGTTGTCTCTGCGCAAGTTGGAGGTCGGTGGCAAGTCGTCCAGCAGCGGTAATGGTACCGGCGGTGGTGGTGACGGCAAAGTCCCCGCAAATTCAGTTGCCAATGGCTTGTCACCCAACTGGAAAAAGCAGCGGGGAATGCTGCTGCTCGACGACCGCCAGCAGACGTGGGCACCCGTCACACAAGCAGGCTGCCACTTTTGGCAGAGCCAAGAGACCGGCGAGTGTCGCGCCATTGCGCCGGGCGAGTGGCAGGGCCAACCGCATCCGGATGATCCACGATACGACGAAGATGACGAAGACGAAGAAGACGTAGACGATCCACCGTTTCCCGTGTCGTTTGCATTTCTCAACAAGCGCTAAAGAGCATTACCCTACCTAGTACACTTTCGTGACTTCCGATGGTGCGTCCTGGTCATCAACCTGCTTGGTGCCAGCTCTGTACTTGGAAACCACCAATTCCTCCAGTTTCTGGGTTTCTTCTTGCGACATCTTGTACGGCGCAAAGTCGTTTGTCGGGAAACGGCGATTCTCCACGTCGTCGCGGTACTCTTCCAGACCAACGCGAATGCGCTCGCCGACGTCGGCATATCGCTTGCAGAATTTGGGCACATGCTGCGCATGGTGGGGGTGCTGCAGCATGCCGAGCAGGTCGTGGTACACGAGCACTTGTCCGCTGGTGTCGGGCCCTGCGCCAATACCGATCGTCGGAATGTGGAGCAAATCCGTGACCTGCTTGGCGACGGGTGCGGGCACGCACTCGATCACGACCGCAAACGCGCCTGCCTCTTGGACGGCCAGGGCATCTTCGATGATTTGCTCGGCCTGGGAGGCTAATAGTCGAGCAGCCAACAGGGCAATGTTCAGTATTGTCAGCCATCGCAAATCATCGTGAAGGGTACGGCTTGGTTGTACCTGTCCGCCCTTGCGCTCGAAATCCACCAAGCACGCTGATGTGCTGGGGGCGGAGACCGACATGACCCATGACGGCGATGCCACCATCCACGAGAGTGCGAACTTTTCCCCACGGGACCACAACGTCAGACTCGAGACCGTCATTGCTGCAGTGCATACACCAAACGTACTGGTTTTCGCTCGTTCGCGCCCGCCTTCAATCTTCACGCAGTCCGCTCCACCCTCCTGCAATCACTCGTAAAGCACGCTCAGAATTGGTGCAGGCATGCCATTCATATGGACGTAAGTGCTGAAACCTTGAGCAGCCGCTGCGCGTTGCGTAGCGCCTCGTAGGGTTCGCCTTCGCACGTTCCAAAGGGCATGTCCGTAATAATCAAAGGTCGTTCCGCACCGCTGTCATCATACCACACACACCATACCGGCACGTCAGAAAAAGTGCACAGAACGGAATGTCTCTCTCACGCAAATACATACCGCTTGACGGCTCTCGTGTGATGGATCATGTCCTCGAGTGTCACGGGGATAGTCGTGTCATAGCCCTATCAAAACGCCTGTCACTCCACCGGTGCCACTGACCGTTGCGTATCCAACGCCACGTACCAGCTCCACCATGCCCACAGAGTCGCCGACAAGCAGGATGTCAAAGCCCGCGAGATCCACGTGCACCGCTGACGGATAGTCGTAGGCCGTGACCATCGTAATGGGCTTATTCTTACGCTTGAGGATGCCGACGTCGAGCGTCGTGACCTTGCGGCGCTCCAGCAGCTTGAGCGTGCGCGCCGCCGCGGCGGCTTTGTAGGTACTACCGACGGACTGCGCCGCTCCCGTGGCGAATGCGCGCGCCGCAGTTTTTGGCTGCGCGAACGTTCCAGTGTGGCGTCGCATTGCGCGTATTGTGGACAGCATCGTCTGCCTCATCATGGGTGTTGAGAAGTTTGATCTACACCATGATCCAATCCACAGCAACTTCTCGACGTGGGTTGAACAGATCAACCCGTGGGTTCAGGTATTTAAACCCACGCAGAGATACGCAATTCATTTCTGAATTGTGCACAATTCATATCAGCAATTCATTTCTAGGATTCGATACTGTATCATATGTGGGGAATAGACCATCATGCCGAAGATTGCGAGTTCATCAACCAGAGGGGTGCGGCGGCCGCCCATCATCATTCTTCGGTCAGCTCGCCGACACTTGGGAATCCGCGCTAAAGTGTTCATTCCACAGCCCTTGACCATGTTGCGACGCGTACTTCTTCGCCAGCAGCCCGCCGCGATTCAAGCCCTCCGTGGCTTCGCCACCAAGATTGCGCCGTTCCACATCGCCATTCCGGTCCACGATCTCCAGGCCGGTGAGCAGCGCGAGCAATCTAATGTATCGGCTTCTTTCCTCTAATGGGAGACATGTGAGTGCAGCGCGCGACTTTTACGGCGGCGTGATGGGCTTCACAGAGGGTCGATCATCCGCGCAGTGGCAGGTGAGTGAAAGCTACGACTCATGGAATGGGAGCTTCAGCTAAGAAACGCGATTTTATAATAGGACTACAATATGCTCGGCCACCAGCTCGTTGTTCACGAAGTCAACAAAGACTACAAGGCCCCAGAGTTCCATAACCCTGTCGGTGCGTGTGATATGATGACGATGATTCAGATGGCAAGGGCCTTGATCTGATGGCGCTTTACCCACAGAGGCGGATGACGTGCCCGTGCCGCACTTCGGTGTTGCACTGACCGTGGACGATTTCCACGCGCTCGCCGAGCGTCTCAAGACGAGTGAGGGCGTCAAGTTTATCATCGAACCGCACCTCCGTTTCCAGGGACGCAAGGGCGAGCAGTGGACCATGTTTTTCAAGGACCCGAGCGGCAACAGCCTCGAGTTCAAGGCCATGACGACGCCCGAGAACTTGTTCGCCAAGTACGTCGAGAACTAAACGCTCCCGTGTTGTAAACAGATGTGAGAAAGATTGAGGAAAGCCATATGCGTCGACTAATCGTTCAATCTCACAACTCACTCAAATGGAAGCGTCTATTGATCACCCCACGGTTCATCGATCTCTACACCGTCGTCTTCTTCGTCCTCTTCGTCATCGTCCTCTTCATCGTCACCTTCATCTTCCTCCTGTTCCTCCTCGGCGGCCATTGCCTCCTTGTACATTTCATTCGCCGTTTCGTACATGCCGAGATACATCTCATCAGAGTAGTGCTCGGCAGTCGCTTCCGGGTCGGGTAGCTCAGCAAGCTCTTTGTCAATCCACGCGGTAGCGCCGACCGTATCAAGCCACACGCCGATATTGCTGCTGCAGTACACAAACGATTCCTCGATGGAACCGACCTTGGGGTCTTTGATCTCATCCACATACTCGACGGCTTCAATAAACGACTCGTTTCGCGCAAGAAAGACAGCGATAAAAGGGTTGAGCTTGAATGCCTTCAGGAAGGCTTCGCGGACGACTTCTTCGGACGAGCCCGCTTCTTCGAGCACTTCCCACGACACGTACTCCAGGATGACGAGGCAGTAGGCCAGCACCGCAGACGAATCGTCTTCGTACTTGTCGATGTACTCGCGAGCCTCGTCGCCACGTCCGTCGTCGATGAGCGCGCACACGAGACCCTCGCGCGATCGCACAGTGTCTTTTGGGTCGTACTTCATACACTGCTTGTAGTGCTTGATACCACGGTCACTCATTCCTGCAGCGCAACAAGCCGCTGCGAGCTCCTTCATGATGCTGCAGAAAGAGAAATGGTTAGTGTCGATCATGTCCAACTTCCCACCACACTAAAATGCACGCACACAAGATATTCGCGCGTATCCTTGTTCTCGGCGAGTTTGCCCTCTTTCAGCGTCGGCGTGAACAGGTCGTATGTCTCGACCGGCTTCCGGATCTCATCTCCACGATCGTCGCATTCGCCCGCGGCGATACGCGCCAGCAGTGCGGCCGGGCGCGCAGCTCCCTTGAGCTTCCATTCATCTGGGCGCAGCGGTCCCTTCGCCCTCTGCGGCTTCACTGGGATCGGATTCTTCGGGAACGCGCGCAGCTCTTTTTCCTTGCGCTCCATATTGCGCTGTAGCTGCACGACACGCATGCGCCGGCGATTCTGGGTCTTCTTTTCCAGACTCTGGTGCTTGTTGTCCGTCGCATCTCGAAGAAAGGCCGCGGCCTTGCCCACGCCGCCCGTGCGCGAGCGCTTTTTTTGCTGCGTCTGCTTGAGCATGTTCGCCAAGGTTTCCGATTCCGACTTGCTTTGACGTGCAGCCATTCACAGCGTGACCTCATGGCTGCTAAGTTCGCATTTGCTTCACTAAGTCTGCGTTGTTCGATTTGTCCGTAAAATAACGTTTGATTGTGCGTTCAATTGCACCAGCCCACAAGTGTTGTTGAGTGGCCAGAGATAGAGATCACCATGTTCGCGCGAATTGCTTCGGGATGCGCGCTCGCGACGCGCTCGGGTGTTCGCTCGTTTGCGGCGCCCAAGGGAAAGGGTGGTGGCTCTGCCGTCGTAGAGGAGGTGGTTGACCTGATGCGCTTTGTGCCAGTCAACATTTACAAGGAAGGCTCGCACCCAGAGCTGAAGGACAAGGACGAGTACCCGGAATGGCTCTTTAACCTGTTGAACGTGAAGGCGACGGTGGGCGAACTTGAGCGCAAGGGCTTCGATAACCTCACGCTCGAAGAGCAGAGACGGTATTTGACGCTGACCAACCGCAAGATCGTAAAGACGAACAACGCGGCCAAATCCAAGAAGTAAACATCGTCAGACCGAGTCACAGAGAACGAAAGAAACACGATGGGACCGATGGCTTTTCAAGACCATTACCTCTTATATACACGTACGCACAGTGAGCGCGTTACGCAAAGACTTGGGAAATAGTTGCCGTAATTTTCTTCTCGTTTTCATCATGTTATCTAGCCTTTTGGGGACTACAGTCTCAGCATTTTTGAGTCAGCAACAGCGAGTACTTTCCGATCTTATCCGCATGCATTAAACTCGTCTTGTGTCTTCACAACGATTCTCGCTTATGCATCTGTGGGGAATCCGCCGGGTACGAGCTGGAGGAGACAACCAGGCACCATCGTCAGATTCTCTGAGACTTCCCAACAGGGCAGACACTAGACGTACCAGGCACACGTTGTTGCCATTGAGCAGCACCTGCTCTCGCTTGATCTCCTTCTTGCCTTCTGGGGTGATTTCGCTGTTGTTACGCATCGAATGGGTCAGTCAGTGTCAGTTGAGTCGAACAGCGGTCGCGACAGCTACTCACAACTCCGTGACATCGTCCAACACCATATCTAATCCGCACACGATCCGATCGCCAACATTAATAACGTTACTTCCATAGCCAATAGTGCAACGTGTTGATCAGATACGTACTCACGTAGTCGTCGAAGCCGCGCAACGTTCCGAGAAACTCCTTGTCGCCCTTCATGATGATCCACAAGCGCGAGCCGATGCACTTGTCAATAAGCTCTGGTGACACGCACGAACACATATTCAGAAAACATTGTCCGCATTAAACCAGCTTGCGCTGGATTCCTCCTTGAGTGGCTATCAGTTCGACACATACCGAGCGGTAAGAGGCGACCTCCGGACATTTTCCGCAGCGTTTTGCAATCCCCGTGGTCGAAAATGGAGAAAGCAAACAACATCATTCAGCTTAACATGTTCTTAACGCTTTTGTTGTCGTTCGAACGGAGGAGTTGACAAAGAGCACTGCGAGAACATGGTCGACCAAGACCCAGAAGAGCGCGCGCATTACGAGTCGGTACTCCTCTCGTTCCGCGAGTATGAGGCCTACGTGATGCGCGAGATTTTTCGTCGGAAAAAGCACTTGCAGACCCTCTCTGCGGATATGCAACGCCGACTCCCGCAGTCGTCGACACTGCGCAATCTCCATCACCTTGTGGTTCGTACTGCAAAGGCTACGGTGACCATCACACGCTGCAAGATTATTCACCTTCTTCTCTCTGTATCTGTGACTTAGAACGCAGCGCACCACAACCAGCTTTTTCTAGAGCGTATCATCCAAGCACAGCTCGAGTCCGGTCCTGCAGTGGATTTGCCGCTTGCCAACCCGCGAGCTCCTCTCCAGAGCCCTCAACGCCATCTCTCCAAGATCAAGAGTACGCTGCATCAACTCGTGCGAGACTGGTCAGAAGAGGTATTACTCGGCAGACTGCGGCATCTGCTACTCTAGGTTTTGACGTGTGAGATGGCCTTGTTTGATGAAGGGAAAGCCTGAGCGCGACATGTGCTACGCTCCGATCCTCAAGGAGCTCAAGCGAGTGCTTCCTGTCAAACCTGCCAACCAGTAAGCCGATGGAATGTGAGGGGTTGAACGCTTGCATTGTACTTGCTAACTAAATTTTTTGCGGGCAGAAACAAACAGCGCGTGCTTGTACCAGGAGCCGGATTGGGTCGTCTCGCGCTCGAAATCGCTGCGAAAGGTGTGCATCGCTGTCCAGCTCCGAAACTCCCACCGATATCAATCAATACCTAACACGGTGCCTGTTGGTTCGCTTAGGATATGCATCGCAAGGGAACGAGTTCTCGTATCAGATGCTCTTTGCCAGCAACTTTATTCTGAACTGGTGCGCAACGATAGGCTCCTAACCCGTTATTTCTCGCTGTCGACTGACGCATGGCATGGTTGTTTGCTGTGTGTTGTCTGTTTTTATCAGGGCAAACCAAGCGGGAGAGTTCGAGATCCACCCGTGGATCCACAACCCGTCCAATGCTTTGTCATTGGCTGACGTGCTGCGACCGGTAGTTATCCCCGATGTTTCGCCCACAGAAATTCTGGGTCTCGACAAAGGCAACCAGCCTGACTTTTCCATGTGCGCGGGAGAATTTCTGGAAGCTTACGCTGACAACAAAGGTCCGCACCATCATGAAGATGCACGAACAAATTCTCGAGCAGCGGTAACTGGTGCTTTCTGTTTGGACTTCTAGAATGCTGGGACTGTATCGTCACGTGCTTCTTCATCGACGCGGCTCCGAATGTGATCGACTACATCGCCGCGTTCGAGCGCTTGTTGAAGCCAGGCGGCTACTGGATCAACCTTGGTCCACTGTTGTACCATTGGCAGAACGGATCGAGTGAAGAAGACGTGCGGTTTGACCAATCCGTGGAATTGACGTATGAAGAGATCAAACACGTCATGGGCACGTACAACTTCAAGATCCTCGTACGCCAACCCTGCTTGCATGGATCACACCATCTCGAGGTTGACTAGTGTCGTTTCTGTATTTCTCGAGTAGAAGGAGTCGCAGCGCGAGTGCGTCTACACCAACAACGTCAAATCCATGATGAAGACAGTCTACAACTGCGCTTTCTTCACCGCCATCAAGGACATTACCAGGTCGAAATAAATTAGCCATGACGAGTAAGTTTCACCACCAACAGCACGAGTTCACGGAGATAAATAGTTACGCATCATTATCGCTTCATCTCCGTCTTTACTTCTTTGTAGCCATGAATTGCTGCGCACGAATCTTGTTCGGTTGCGCCGCAGCGTCCTCTTCCGCACCGCTCAGTCGAGGTCGTCGTCGTCAAAGTCGTCGGCAAGAGGCTTGATAGCATTCGTGTGGACTAGGGTCTCGTCCATCCGCTCCGCCGCCGGGTGATTCATCTCCGCGTCCATCTCGCTTTCCATCTGCATCTTAAGCCGCGCATGCAGCTGTCGCGGGTGCATCGAGCTGGCCTTCTTCTCACGCGGCGGGGTGTCCATTATAAAGTTCGGTTTGGAGGAATTTGCACTGGGTTGATGAATGTGATCTGTCGCTGAGGTGGTCAGTAAAACCTCAACTTGAAGCAATGAGGTTTTATGCAGTCGCGATCCTCCGAACCTACCCGGATCTGGCACGGCAGGGAGTGAAATCGCTCAAAGCAAAAACGAACCGAAAGAAGAGGAGCGAGCAATATGGATCGCCTGCAGCGTCTTTTCGGGAACCTGCCGGGGCTGCCGGGCCAGGGCGGCCCCGGCGGCGACACGCCGATGGTTGACACGGCCGAGAAGGTGCACATCTCGTCGCTGGCGTTACTCAAGATGCTTAAACACGGTACGTTTGAAGAAGGGTCTTGTCGGTTGGTGAATCTGTGCATGACATGGTGCGCTCGCATGAACAGGTCGCGCGGGCGTGCCGATGGAAGTGATGGGTCTCATGCTGGGCGAATTCGTTGACGACTACACGGTCAACTGTATCGACGTGTTCGCGATGCCGCAGAGCGGCACAGGCGTGAGTGTCGAGGCCGTGGATCCAGTCTTCCAGACGAAGATGTTGGATATGCTCAAGCAGACTGGACGGTGCGAATGAATATCGGTTCCCCCGTGGTGAGATATTTATCTCACTGTGCGTGCATTTCCTTTGGTGTAGGGCGGAAATGGTCGTGGGCTGGTACCACTCGCATCCTGGCTTCGGTTGCTGGCTCTCGGGAGTGGATATCAACACGCAGCAGGTACAATGAGGCCCAAATAGGTGCATTGCATTGCCTAAGATCGTGATCTCACAATGTCTTTGCTTGTATAGAGCTTTGAGCAACTGAACAATCGCGCCGTGTCGCTCGTCGTTGACCCGATCCAGAGTGTGAAGGGCAAGGTCGTGATCGATGCCTTCCGTCTCATCAACCCGCAGCTCATGATGCTAGGCCATGAGCCTCGTCAGACGACGTCAAACATCGGACACCTCAACAAGCCGTCCATTCAGGTACGAGAGAAAACTAGAGGCTTGGTTCCTGGCTTTGCGTGTTAATGAATCCTCTCGTGTGCATTAGGCACTGATTCACGGTCTGAACCGCCACTACTACTCGATCGCGATTGACTACCGCAAGAACGAGCTCGAAGAGCAAATGCTCATGAACCTCCACAAGAACACGTGGAGCGATGGACTCGTGCTCGCCAAGTTTGAGGACCACAGTGTTCAAAACGAGAAAACGGTCAAGAGCATGCTAGAACTTACAGAGCAGTACAACAAACGCGTCCAGGACGAAGAAGAAAAGACGCCCGAAGAATTGGAGGTACTGAACGTCGGCAAGCTCGACCCGAAGAAGCACCTCGAGACGGACGTGTACGACCTCATGGCGTTCAACACTGTGCAGTGCCTCGGTGCGATGCTTGACACGATTGTGTTTTGAACACGTGCGGTAGATAATTGCACCAGCAAATACCACGCGTGTTTGCTGACTGCAAAGCGCAAGTTGTGTGCATGAAAAGGAGATCACTGTTTGTATTGTTCCTCGTGAATTCTTTCTAACCGACAACAAATACTTCGGAATGTTGGTGATGCAGGCACACGTCGACCCGGGGTCTAGAGATCCTTCTTATTCAAGATGGATGCAGCTCGCGCACTTCAAATGCGCGCACGGACCTCGTCCACCTTGACTGGACGGTTCTCCTTTCGCGACTTCTCCGCCGCCAACGCCAGCAGCATCGCCTCGCGTCCATCTGCACCACCCACGGGCACCAACGCTTCCTCGCTACCCACCACTTTTAAAAACGTCTCCATCTCCGACACGTACGCGTCCATGTAGCGCTCCAGGAAAAAATGAAGCGGCACATCGCGACGCACGCTTTCACTCGTCGACACTACCACGTTCGTCGCATAGTTGTTGTCGCACGACACGGCACCTTTCGAGCCCAACACTTCCACACGCTGGTCGTACCCGTACGCCGCGTCGCGGCTGTTCTCGATGTACGCGATCACGCCGCTCTTGAACTTCAGCAAACACACGGCCGTGTCGATGTCTCCAGCCGCCGCGATGTCAGCATTGCGACTCTGCGTCATCACGTAAACCTCGTCTACTTCGTCCCCGACCAGGAAACGCGCCATATCAAAGTCGTGGATCGTCATGTCCTTGAACATACCGCCGCTCGACTTGATGTAGTCGATCGATGGTGGTGCCGGGTCCCGACTCGTAATGCGCACCATCGTCACGGTACCGATCTCCTGCGTCTCAATCGCACGGCGCACACGTTGGAAATTGGCATCAAAGCGGCGGTTAAAGCCCACCATCATCTTCACGCCGGCGGCCTCGACCTCTGCGATGGCATTGTTCACGACCTCGATGCTGAGATCGACGGGCTTCTCACAAAAGATGTGCTTGCCTCG
>JAADVC010000324.1:0-24385 GCA_023334575.1 Pythium volutum
CCCCCCCCCCCCAAATCTCACATGAAGGGGGACCTCATGCTTACGATTTCATTGATGTAGATTCCGGCACTGCGAAAGGACATCATGACGCCTGACTATTGCACCTTGCAGCGAGAAGACGCTTTGGACGCGGACGACGACGACGACGATATTACCGTGAACGCATGGTTTGGCCCTCGCAATACAGTCTCGCCGCTGCATTTCGATCCAAAAGACAACCTCCTCTGCCAGGTCGTCGGTGCGAAATACCTCCGGTTGTACGCACCCAGTGAAAGCGACAAGCTGTACCCGGTCGAGGGCCTTCTTAGCAACACGAGCCAAGTCAATGTCGACCACGTCGACGCGGTCCAGTTCCCACGCTTCCAAGACGCCCAGTATATCGAGTGCGTGCTCCATGCAGGCGAGATGCTGTTTATTCCGCCACGGTACTGGCACTTTGTGCGCTCGCTGAGCACGAGCTTCTCGGTGAGCTTTTGGTGGTCCTAGTTGTACCGGTAACCTACTCTTTCAAATAGAACTCGACCAGACTGTCAAATTGGTAGTGCTCAATGAGCTGGTAGAGACGCGGGAGGTTCTGCTTGACATTGGAGCCGCGAAACTTGCACAGATCCACGTAGAGATCTGTGAGAACGCCCGCGAGGTAGTTGAGCGCCTTGGGGCTCGCTTTGAAATCGCTCAGGATACGGTCTCCCGCTGTGAGGATCTGCTGGTACTCGGGCGCCATCCACGCAGCGTAGTCGTCTTCGTGCATTTGCAGTTCCTTGATGCCGTCAATCAACTTGGCTTGGCTCGCGAGCGCGTGCTTGGCATCCAGGAGCGGCCGCAAGTACCCGAGCATGACGGGGATCGTCTCCTTTTGGATATCGAGCGACAGATCGAGCGTGACCTTGCGGGCAGTGGCCTCTTTCGTGATGACTTCCTTGAGGATTGCAATCACTGACACGGACGGCGACGTGAACGAGGCCTCGCCCTTGCGGTACCGACACACGAGCAGGTTGCCCAGGTACGTGTTCTTGTAGTACATGACGACATCGTCCTCTTGGAGCCGAGTGGGCACTTCCGGGAGACACAGCGAGATCCACTCGTGGATTTGCAGCAGTGTGAACGCGCCGCTCAAGTGGAGTGCATTGGTCGGTCCCTTTAGGTCGGTCTCGTGGACAACGTTGATGCGGTGGTGGAGCGACAGTGGCTTGACGTAAAACTTGATGGCCTGCGCGGCCTTGGGCGAGCCGTCCGGGATCACGGTGGCCTCGACGTCGCCAAACTGGCCTTCGATCGTGCGAATGTTAAACTCGAGCCGGTTGGTCGGCTCGAGGCAGCGGTAGGTCGCCAAAAAGTGCGTATTGTTGGCTGGGTCCACGGGCGACTTGCTCACGATCGCCAAGTTGCGCGCGTTCTCGAGCAGGTCAATGGGCACGGCCGAGTGGAGCACGACCGACTGGATGTTCATGGGCACTTCGATCGACACGTCGTAGGCACCAAGGGTCGGGTTGAGCTGGAACGTGTGGTTCACGACCAGGTCTTCGGCGACCGGCAGCATGTCTTTGTCGCTGCCCCGCGTGCGGCTCGCGCGGTCGCGCTCGCGCAGAAGCTTGTCTTCGAGCTGCATGATCTCTTTGCGGAGCTTGACGATGCGCGTCTCTCGGTGGACCGTGCCGCGTGTGCGCCCGTAGGAATCGTCGGCGTCCTGCTGGTCCAGCGGCTCGGTCGTAAAGCTCATGACGCGGCCCAAAAACGTCGTGGCCACGACCTCGTCAAACCCCGGCGTGGACACGACACCGGCCTGCACGCAGCGCACGCTGTCCGTGCTCACGTATTCATAGAGCTTGGTTACGTCGCCCGAGTCGTCGAACGCGTACACTTCAACGTGGCCGTCGTCACGGCCAATGATGATCTCCAACTGGTCGTCTCGGTCAATATCAAAGCACGTGATGGAATTGATCGATGCGACTGAACCGGTGGAACTGGGTACCGTGCTTGGCGACAAGGCCGCCTCGTCTTCGGGCTCCGTGACGGTCGAAGTCTTCCACTTGGTCTTGAGCTTCTCGCCATTGAACGTCACGAGTCCAATCGCACCCGTGGAGGTACCGTAAAAGATCTGGACAATCCCCGAAGCCGCGCCAGACTTGCTGGGCGGTGCGCGCGTCAGTGCCGTGACCGGCGCGGCCACCGACTTCTTGGCCACGAGTGTGCCGTCGCGGCCAATGACACGCAGGTACCGGTCCTGGCCGCCCAGCACCGCAAAGAAATCCTGGTCGTGGCTGGTCAGGGTCACAATCAGCATGTCGTTGATCTTGTCGGGCGCCATGAACGACGCCTTGTCGACGCCGTTGTCGTACTGGTTGTAAATGTAGTCGGTCGCGGTCCAGAGCTTGCTGTCGTGCGTGTAAATCTTGGTGATGGACTCGGCGAGGTTGCTCTGGAACTTGAAAAACTCTTTGCCTTTCTTGTTGAAACCGTAAACGTTTTGCGCCGTCGACACGAACGCCTTGTCCTCAGTGCCCTTGCTCGAGCCCATGTGGATGCACGCGATCGGATTCCCCAAGGCGATCGTCTTGTACACGGCCTTTCATATCGAGCAGCGATAGCAGTGAATCAGATTTGTGTGAGGAGCACCATATCATAGCATGCGCACATACCTGCGGCTCACCGCGTTTCATCCGGAAGCTAGAGACCACGCCATACTCATCTCCGACCACAAACTTTTGCTGGAGAAAAATACAACGTCAAAAAGATCAGCTCCCTGGCAATAGAAAGTATGATCACGGGGTTCCGTACCTTCTTCTTCTTCTTGCTAAGGGGGAGTAGACGCAGCGAGTGGCGGCTCACGATCGGCCCGACCTTGAGTAGTTCCGCCTGTGCGAGCTGCAGCGACGACATGTTCGATCTAGGTCGTTCTGGAAAGTGCGAAAAGTCCCACGTGATCTTTTTACCTGTCGCGCCCTTTCAAGATCGCACGGGATGTCGCATGAATGTCGTTTGAAGAAGAACATGTATGCATCCCTGGAAGTTCGCTTTTTTTGCGGAGACCGTCATTTTCCAAGACAAACGGGAGAAGAAGAAGAAGACCATGAAGCAAGTGAGTGGTTGGCTCTGCTGGATCGTTGCAGCGACACTGGCTGCGCCGGCCGCGGCGACCGACGTCCAACCGACTGTCGCGGACTATGAGCACAAATTCGCCCAGTGGATGGAGACTTACGCCACGCGTTTCGGCACTGCCCGTGAATACGCCAAACGACTCGAGATTTTCATTGAGAACGATCTGTTTATCGATACGCACAACGCCCATCGCAGTGCGAGCTTCTCACTGGGCCATAATGCCTACTCACACTTGACGTTTGAGGAGTTTGCAGCGGCAAAGAAAGGTTTCAAGATGTCGCCAGGGTACGTGAAGCAGCGCCTGTCAGCGGCCAAGAACGCAAGCGACGTGGATATTCAACGGCGCCCCGTCGTGATCCCGGACGCCCCTGAGAGCGTGGACTGGGTCGCCAAGGGCGGCGTCACGCCCGTGAAGAACCAAGGCCAGTGCGGGTACGCGATCTTTGTCGATACCCTTTATCCCTGGGACCTCACTTGACAATGGGTGTTGTCTTGTAGTTCTTGCTGGGCATTTTCGACGACAGGAGCGGTCGAAGGTGCTGCTTTTGTCGCGAGTGGCAAGCTCGTGAGTCTTTCGGAGCTACAGCTCGTGGACTGCGGCCACAATGGCGACCAGGGCTGCAGCGGCGGGCTCATGGACCACGCCTTCCACTGGATCGAAGAGCACGGAGGCATTTGAACTGAGGCCGCGTACGCGTACCACGCGGCCGTAGAGACTTGTCTCACGTGCAAGCAAGTCGTCAAGGTCTCGGGCTTTAAAGACGTCAATGCCAATGACGAAGGCGCGCTGAAAATCGCGGTCGCACAGCAACCGGTCGCCGTCGCCATCGAGGCCGACCAGCGCGAGTTCCAGTTCTACAAGGCCGGCGTCTTTAACTTGAAGTGTGGCACGCAGCTGGACCACGGTGTGCTGGCCGTAGGTTATGGTGCTGAGCCGCAAAACGGCAAGAAGTTCTGGAAAGTCAAGAATTCCTGGGGAGCCACGTGGGGAGAAGGTGGGTACATTCGCTTGTCGCGCGAAATGGGACGGGCGACTGACCAGTGCGGTATCGCCGTGGTGCCGAGCTACCCGACGGCCAGCGTGACGGAACAGTCAGTGGACCAGAGCAGCGAAATTGACCAAGACCTTGAGCGTTACGACGAAGCCATTCAAGAGCTCGAGGCAAAACTGCTTGCGGCGGAACCCACTGAAGAGCCATGCTTGGATGGACTGACCATGATGCAAGAAAAAGCCGAGGCCGATGGAGCGAAGAGTAGCGTCTATGAGTTCTTTAACGAAAGCATTTGAGCCCCAAACAATAGCACCTCGGATTTCCATTTCATCGCTTTTATATGTGTGGATCTAATAATGAAAAGCGTTGCATTCCTACTGGTGACGCTGCTTCTTACTCGGTCGCTTGGTATCGCCATCCATACCATCCGCTGGCTTCTTGTCGTGGGTACTGTGGACTACCTCGTGAAGTGTGGCCGTTGTCCTTGCGCGTAGGGAGCGCTGAGTGAGAAAGAGCGCTCGCTCTTGCTTCAACGTAGACTGGATGCTGGTCGACTTCTGAAGCCAATCATCGGAGGAGTTGCCTCCAGTTAAGGGAATGACGTGGTCGCAAAAAGCAGTTGGATCAGAGAGGTGCCACGCCATGAGTGCTTTGCGCTTGAAGTTATCCGAACATGCCGACTCGGTGGGTTGATTCTCTTCCAGAATCCGCGCGTTTGTGTGAGCTATGTCGATCTCAATGCCGATCGTCAAATGGATGGATTCTTCGAGAATGTCCTTTGTGTCGGCGTGGTGTGCAACCCCACGAGGCACATATAGAACGTCGCCTTCTTCAAGAATGACTTCAGCGTGGAATCGTGGTGGATTGATCACGAGATCTGAAGCCGTATCATCGTAGAGAACGGGTAATAATTTTTGGGGTTCGTACAGGACCCACCGCTTTCTTCCCTTAAGCTGGATCGCGAATACTAACAAGCACGACACGAGAATTTTAACTATTGGATCATTGCTTGTGCCACGAGTAGAGGCAGGCTTACCACAGTGGTCGTCGACATGGCGGTCAAAGCCTTGTTGTCCTGGCGGAGTCCCTACCATGATAACCCAGACGTTTGAAACCCAGTCAATTCCACCCATTGCCTCAAGTCATATACATAAAGAGATCAACTCACAGTAGAGATTGGCGTTGACGTGCTGGCCGAGCTCGCGCTGGAGCTTGCTGCAGAGGCGGAACACCGACAGACTTCTGGCTTGGACAGCACGAAGTCCTACGGTGTATCCGTCTGTCAACGCATGGTCGACGTCTTCCAACCGTATCCTTCGACTCGACTCTTTCCAGTTCGGATGCACATGTCCTCCCTTGATCAGTGTGGTGTCCACACCGTGGACGAGCCCAAAGTATTTGTTTGCGTCTCGAACTGCCATTATCACGGCCGCGTCAGTCGAAGGTATCGCCAATTCGGCGTCGTCTTGCTCCACAGAGAAGCCCCGAAACATGGTTCGAATGGTCGCGACGCAATCGTCCACGGATCGAAAGAGGGATTTCCCGATGGACGTCGATCGATGGAGATGCCACTTGGTCTCCCACGTTTCGTCGATCCAGTGTTTGGCCAGGCCACCTTCTATCCCTGTAAGCGAGCTCAGCATCTCGAAACCATTCGACTCGTGCTCTGCTATCTCGACACTGGAGATCCATCGCATCACGAATCGAAGAAAGCACGCCGCCCACACCGCGCCGTCCAGAGCGACGTCTGATAGGAGTGTGGTGCTCGCTTTGGAGATGGCATTCTCCAATGGCGTCCCACGAACACGGCGACGGCAAATTCCCAGCACGGCATCAATCTCTGCCTCGTTGACGGCGTTGAAAAAAAGGGACGATAGAATGCTCATGGCGTGTGTGCAGATCTCGTCCGATTCCTCGAGCGCCGTGTCCGTTGCCGTCTTGACAGCTGTGAGAAGCGTCTCCACGACCTGTCAGTCAAAATGCGGGTTGGTCCATGATTCGAAAAGAAAGGAATTTTGTAATGAGAACGTACCATCTCCAGCCGCTCCGTGGAAAAGATATCATCATCACCTGCAGCGCCATCTCGTCGGTGTATCCATTGTCCGTCGGCGCTTGCTTTCAGCAGCGATGCGAGAACGTCCAGCACGTCACCGGCGCCCTCCGGATCGTTCTGCCGTTGTCGCTCCAGCAAAAGCCCCATTAGGGAGTCGATCCAGATCTGCACTGTCCGTGCGCACGGCAGAACTTCTTGATCGGCACTTGTACTGGCCTCTACTTCTAGCGCATCGCGAATCTCGGCAGCGATCTCGTCGAGCACATGTTCCCATTCTGCGGCAACTTCCATTTTCGAGGCAAGGGTCGTACTTTAACGAATCGATACAGTTCACGTTTCTGGGTCATTTCGACAGAGTGGTGGTCTGGATCCGCTGACCATCACTCGAACTGCAACAAATTGTTGCCAATAGCTTTTGACCAACAGCAACGGCGACCCAACAGCGACACAGAAGGCCGTAATTAGTGGCTTCAGACGCCGGCGCATCTTGTCATTATTGATGGATCTGGAGGTTCCCAACGCAAACAGTTCATCTAATGTTGCGTGATATATGTTCACGTGGCGCGCTGCGCTGCTGTAAAGCTGGGGAATGTGGAACTGGTGTTCATTTTTTTCATCCGGAACAGAGGGAGAAGAAAGCATCACCACTTCAAGTGGGTTTTGTTTCTCGAAACCCATGACCCTAAACCCATGGAACACGGTCCAAGACCTGTCAACCCGTCTGCAGTGTCATTGGCTTTGGTAAAATAACCTGAAACATATGACCGGGTTCGGGTTTAGATTCCAGGTTAATAGATTGTGACCAGGTCGGGTTTCGACCCGCATTCTTGTGGGGGTATGGGTTGCTGGTCCGTGCTTTACCCTTTTCTTCGATCGGTTCAACATCGTTCGCCAAACGGGTTTTCCGAAGCGACTCACGCACATGGCACTCAAGTGAAGTGGGTCGCTCCAGTGCTGGGGTCAGTCGGGTGAGCTCGCCTGCGGTGATGAGGGTCAGCGGTTTCCCCGTTCAGTGCCCATTGCCCGGCGGACGTGGCGACGAAGAAGAACCGTCAGTCGCGGGCCGCCCTCTCCCCATCCGCCGCCTTCGGCAACTCCCCCTTCCGTTTCCGTCTAGCCACTCCTCCCTCCGCACCGCGACCCCCCCACCTTCGCGAAAATGGAAACCCGGTCGTCCCCCTCCATGGCAGAGCTACGCGTCATCGCCGCCGAGCGCGGCCTCAAGTATTACATGCATCTCTCAAAACCCGAACTATTTGATCTGCTCCAGCGCAAGGAAGGCGGCGGATCGGTGGTCCACTCCACGTCGCCCATTCCACCAGTAACACCAACGGCAACGGCGACTCCGTCAGCCATGAAAGAACCCACGGCGGCGCCCACGAAAGAGTCGCTTGCGCGGCCGTCGGAGCGCACCCACGACGAAACGAGCGCCGATAAAAACTCGACAAGCAAGCGATGCAGCGAGCGCTTGTCGGCGCTGAAGCGCAAGGCCCCCAGCGACGAAACGGAGTCCGAATCTCCCGAGAAGAAGCGTTTGAAGCGTGTGATCAACACGCGCGACCCTATCATGCTCACAGAGTTGGGCCCCCACACGGTACGTTGTGGTTCTGGGAAACACTCTTGGCACGCGTTGTTGGCTGATTTCGTTTTATGGCTGGCTTTGGTGTGCCGCGCAGTTTGAGTTTGTTCGATCAAATGGATCTATTGTCGTCTACAATGTGGAGACGTTGGTGCAGTACATTCTCGCCACCGGCGACTTTTCAGAGCCGCAGACGCGGATTCCATTTTCTGACGAGGATTTGCGGTGCATTGATTTGGCGGTGAGTCGTTCTTTGCATGGTCATGTCTGAGAATGAGAAAAGGTCAGTGATTCTGACTTCGCCGACGGTTAATCATAATAGGCCAAATCCGCACAGCTCAACGAAAGGAGCGTTCTCGAAGCCAAACACAACAAACACGAGTTTGAAGAGAAAAAGGTCAAGCGGGACGGTATCCTCGGTAGGTAATATGCTGCTGATCCGTTGGTGGGTGTAGCGTGTTGATTTATTTGTCTTTAAGGTTTGGAACGCTGCGCTGGCGAGTTTGTGACGAAGATGCTCGAGATTGTCGAGAGTGACGACCCCGAAGAAGGCGAGTTGGAGCTCATTATGGATGTGTTTCCTTCGTTCTCGGACATTTTCGACCAGATCCGACGAAACGACAAGGAGTACTCGAAGCAGTGTATGAACCATTTCAAGGCGTACGTGCGCGGCCCAAAGAACCGCCCAACGGTTGATCGAAGCGGGTTACTGGACGTGATCGTGACATTTTTGGAGGATGTTGCCAACGGCCAACAAGGTGCAAGCGCCTTTGGATTTTGAAGTGTCTAGCCAGGCTCACCGCAGATTGAAGCGCTAATGTTGTAGCTTTTGGATTAGGATAGGTTAGGATAGGACAAGTAGGTGTTTGTTCCGGTATTAGCAGTCGTAGTAGGTAGCGTTCGTAGGACTAGGAAGCCTGCATATTTATCCACAGACCATGTACATAACGGGACCGCGTCGAATAGTCGATCTTTCTCGTTGAAGAAGGTCGTGGGTACGGTATCCTCGCATAGGTGTGGAGTTCAAGGGAGAGCTCGAGAGTGTTGGTCAATCAAAGTGACGACATGAGTGGAAAAAGTTGCAGTTGCCTTGCACTGACTTCAATGCTCTTTTACAGGGTGCCTTTCTCTCTTATAAGGGGGTTTGACAAGGACTTTGACTCTTGAAGACCATTTCAAACAGCTCTTGAATGCCCCGAGTATTATTAATAATATCTGTCTGTAAACCCAATGGCCATTCGTTCTGCTCATCTTCTGTCTTGCACTCAGTCTTGCCCACCTCGCTCCCATTCAACGTGGGTGTTGGATCGTAGCTTGCCAATCTGTTTGCTATTTTACAGATTTGTACTCGGCGAGTGTACAGTGTAGCCATGAACCCTTTGGAGACGGCACCCTGCAGATAATTAATCTTAGAGCGATTCGTGGGGTGCCCACAACATGAAAATACCACAACATGACTGTAGTCTCTTATGATGTTTGTAGTCGCGTTGTCCCTTTCGACATGAAGGAGAACGAATTGCAATTCTACAGTCGTAGCAACAATGTGTCCTGTTGCGAGCGATGGTCGAGCGCTGCATCTGATTCTCCTCCACCATCTCACTCGCTCAAACATCTCACCATTTTATTACCGTCATTCGCAACGCCACGACCTCTCCAACGTGCCCTTGATGTTGAAGCACTCCGATAAATTCCCTCTGTTATCACATATACATCCCGTGTTAAACAATCTCAATGATGTTGAAGCACTCCGACAAATTCCCTCTGTTATCACATATACATCCCGTGTTAAACAATCTCAATTTCGATTGGTTGAAAATCATGTAAGTCGCCCATTTCCAATCAAAGGTGTCGCCAGAGTTGCCCACCACCAAGCTCTTCAAAAATGTCGTCGACGCCCGCGTTCCCGATCGCGTCGGGCAAGAAGAAGGCCGTGCAGGAATTCCAATGCCCACAAGAAACGTGGAAGTCGAAGAAGAACGGCTCAGGGCCCAGGCTGGCGCGTGCGCAGAACCAGAATGGGGAGCTCTCGCTCGACGAAGAGATCAAGAAGGAGTTCAATGACGCACTCCAGAGTGTCAAGGAGTTTGGTGAGCAAGCAGCACGCTCGAAAGTGCTCCATCGTATTGTACTGATTCTCTTATATTTGCGTTTTCATGGTGCAGCGGCCGATAATCTCAAGGGCAAGGAGAAGAAGCAGCACGAGGCCAAAAGGATAGAGCTGCTGGGCGGCAAAGGGGCCAAGAACCGCAGCACGCCCTACCACATTCTGAGCGCGATCAAGAAGGCGCGCGTCGTCCGCGATGCCCGCAAGGAAGTTCTGGTACGTTGCCGTAGTACAAGTTTGCTGGATACGTTTAGAAAACCTGATGCGAACCATTCATTTGCTCCACAGAACAAGCAAGCGGATGTCATCAACGGCAAGCGCAAGCGCGGCAAGGCGTCCGAGAAAAAGGAAAAGAAAAAGAATGTCGATTTTGGAATCCAGGCGACACGCGGTCAGTTCCGCAATGGCATGCTCAATGTCTCCAAGCTTGTATAAAACCCCATTGGGCTAGGATATAACAACAACAATTTCACTCATGCAGTTTTTCATCCGAGTACTGAAAGAAACCCATTACCATGAGGTGAACGGTTCAAGCGTTATAGCGTTGGTAGAGTACCTTTATGTGAACGGTATGCAAGCCTCACAATATATGGAGCAGCTGACGGTGGTGATTCTAGTGGGGGGGGAGCTCTATACGTCGGCCGGTCCGCTGATAAACGAGTGGAGCGCGAAGAGCATAAAGAGCACGCCGCCCACGATCGCGACCGTACGCTCCGAGATACGTGACGCCAGGAACTTGCCACCAACGACGGCGATGCCCGTGCACATCGAGTGGCCGAGGATAGCGCCGAGCGTAACGCCGAAAGCGTCCTTGGTGGCCGACAGCGTGACGGTCGCAATCTGCGATCGGTCTCCCCACTCGGCGAGGAACGTCATGAGGAATGCCTGCGTGAACACCTGCATCATGCCCTCAGATCCGGCAGCTCCCGGCTTGCCCTGGCCAGTCTCCATGCCTCTGCAGTATCCATCAGATACAAAACCGATTAGTGGTCTAGCCTTACACTGACATAGGCACCGTACAACAGACGTACTCGGTCTCGCCCTCATCTTTCTTGCCCAACAGCTCGTCTTCCACCTCGGCGAGTTCCTCAGACGGACCACTGAACGACAATACACACAATGACGAAAAAAGATCTGTCAGATAAACAGAGGACACGTGACCGTAACGCCACCCAGAGGTGACCACGTACGTGGACGACATGTTGCGTGCGTCATAGAGCATGCGGACGCCAAACACCACAAACAGAATGGCGCCAATGTAGTGCGTGAGCGACGGCGGCAGGAACTTGGTCGCGACCACGCCCATGACGACCGAGAGCACAGTCATGACCATGAGCGCGCCGACTGCGCCGGCAAACACGACCACGCGATCTTGCTTCATCGACAAAATGGCCGCAATGAAGAACGTCTTGTCGCCAATCTCCGTGGCCCAGATCGTGAGGATACCGCTCACGAATCCCGACCAAAACTTGTTGGTGCCTGGCCCACGGAAACGGCCGCCCACGCGGCCATTCGCGTTAATGTTGGGAGCACCAGCACCACCGCCACCATTGGCATTTGGGTTGAACGGTCCGTCGTCGCTGACCGCATCAAAGTCAAAGAATGGCAGCAACGCCTTCTTGATACCAGTCGTGTAGAAGGAGAATTCAGACGCGTCCAGCACACCGTTGTGGTCGAGATCGGCGCGCTCGAAGGCCGCGTTCTTGACGACCGGAGCGGCGGGCGCGTCCCCTTGGTCCGCGTCCACGGGCGCCTGTGCCCGTGCGCAACACGCAACAAACGCCGCCACGAGCAGCAGAGGTACCAGCGACCTCATGCAGAGACGACGCGGTGGCATGGATAAGGATGATGACCGGGGCGGGGGGAGTCGAGAGGGCCTGGTGGATGGCGCTTCCGAGAGGGCCAGTGCGAAACACCCCCAAGCAAACTCCTACCTCCTTTTAGTGGCCCGCACGCTTCAGAAATTTGTGCTATCCAGACGCAGACTCAGTTGAGTGGAGAACGGAAATTACCACAATAGACATGGGTGACTTGACAGTGAACTCAAGTGATCAAACGCGTCACATGGGTGACTAACGATCCGCAGTCTGGGGTCTGGAGTTGACGCTCAATACAGCAAAATGGCATTTTTTCGTGTTGGTGTCCTACCCCGCCAGTGTCACACTGTGTGGAGAGTACTGTACAGTGCAGTGTATCTACGACTGGACCCCAAGCCTGGGTTGGTCGCGTGTTGGTTCCATTCACAATGTTTGGTCGCGCCATCTCCAGACTCTAGGCCCATGTCGACGTGAGTACTAGTATCCACACTTACCCATGGTGTCCCACTCGGATGACCAAGCTCAACCACCATCTCTGACCAACGAGCAGAGGCCGTGGGATATGAACCGATGCACCCGCTCCCAAAAGACTACCCCCATCCGAGATGACCAAGCTCACCTGCCAAGCATGTGGTCCAAAAGGACAATGCAACACAGACAGTGTCCGAACTCAATACCAAGAGCTACATGAGCACCCAGACGGCGCCAAACCTCACTGCGGGAGGAGATACACTTGCATTCCAGACGGCGCTCAAAGTCACTGCCTGGATGGCGATGTGCCACGTGCGTCATGTCAAAAAAAACTCAGAGTCTGGCCTCTACCACTGGCATGTCAATAGAGGTTGTGGACTAGCAGCGACGTCATCCACAACTGGAGCTCGCAGCTGGGCTCGCTCACGTCGACCAAAGGAACAAATCAATCGATTATGATCGAATAGGGCAGATATGTAGACAGGACTCGGCGCGCGTAGATAGGTGAGGTGACTGCGCAATGCACCAAAGAAACCGACCTGGGTTTTCCAGGATTTAGGTGCCAATGGCGCCGCCATGGATACCGCCATTCACTCAGACGGCAGTCGGGAAAACGTGCTCGAGTCATCCGTGATCATTAGTGACGCGCTGCGGCTCAGCCACGGCACGGCGCCCTCAGATGGCGAAAAGATGCATCAGCTGGCGAAAGATTGCGGCGTGGAGACGACCACCTCTTCTATATAAGTGATCAATCCCTTTCCGCCAATATTAATTCAAGTCGATCTTTTCAATCCATTTTAATATGTTATCTATTGTTTGTGGACGTTCCCCTTGAAGCATGCTTCGCCAAGTGCTGACCCCTATTCCTCCATTCGATCTATTCACAACGAGGCGACGCCTGCTGCCAGCCAGGCCAAGCGGGTGCCTGCCGCGTCTTTCTTCCGGGACATGGATGAGCAAGCCGCAGACTATACTACTTTGTACTGGTATATACCCGGGATTTCGAACCTTCGCACGCCTGTGGGCCGTTCATTTATCTATTTCCTTCGTTCCATCCACAGAGCCCCACGATGGTCCACCACCAGAACACGTTTCCGATCCCAGACGCGCCAACGCGCTTTGAGCCCGTCGTCGTCACGCCCGCGCGGCTCGACCAGTTCCACGAGGCCGCGCAGCTCGCGCTCGCCGAGACCATCCAGGAGTTTGTGCGGCTCGACGGCAAGTCGGTCGACGCCGCGCGGTGGCGCTTCTTGCGGTCCCGCGACGGCGTGAGCGTGTACGGCGACCGCCACCCGACCGCGCGCCACTCGCCGCTGCTCGTGGCCGGCACGATCCGAGCACGGCTGGACGACGTCATGGACGGACTGACCATGGAGAACAGCGACGACACACGCAGCGTGCTCCACCTGCTCAGTCCGCGCTTTCTCGATGCCGAAGTGCTCAAGGTCATTGAATACGCGTCCCCCGAAAACCCGTTTGCGTTCACCGGACTCAAGTGGAGCATGGTAAAATCCTCGAGCGGCGTCGTCTCAAAGCGTGACATTTGCTACTTTGAAAAGCGTGGCACGATCGACGTCTCGAGCAACCGCAAGCTCGGGTACTTTATCATGCAATCCGTCAACCTCCCCGAGTGTCCCCCTCCGACGTCGCGCAAGATTGTCCGCGCCGACATCTCTCTGTGTTATCTGTTTGAAGAGCTCGCCGACGGTGTCGTGGGCGTGTACATGCGCGGCAACTTGATGAACCACGGACCGCGCATGCTGTGGAAATTGGCGCGCAACAGCTTTGCCGCTATTGTGCTTTCTATGGGACGAGCCGCCGACGTCGTCCAGACGAAGCGGTACACGGCGCTCGTCAAGACCAAGCTGCAAACGCGCCTCCGCGCCAAGACAGTCGCCATCGCGTGCGAGGTCTGCCGAAGCCTGCCGTTCCTGTTTGACCACCACTATGCGTGCGCGGGCTGCAACAAATCGGTACGCTCTTTCTGTGTTTTATCTGCCATTGATTCGGAACATGCTTGCTGACTTGTTTCTCATTATTTTCTCTTGCAGAGTGTGTGTAAGAAATGCCGTACCAAGTGTGAAGTGTTCAACCTCGACCATGACGCTACGCGCACCGTCACGGCGACGTTCTGCGTTGAGTGTGTCGAGCGCGTTCGTTCTCCACCACGACCGACCAAGACCGTGTCGCCTCCACCGCAGGTGACCAAGCACGTTCTGTACGACGTCGACTTGCGGAGTGAGCAAGACGACTACGGCCAGCACAAGCAGAGCCTTGAGGCACGGTTCACAGACTGTGAGTACGACGCGTACCGAAACTCCATTCTGACGGCGGCCAAGGACGAGAACGCTGAAGCTCGACGATCGCTGCAGGAGTTCTCGCTCAAGCTCGAGCAGCAGCTCGAGGATGTGGGTTTCGCCAAGTCCAACTCGGGTCTCCGTCTCTCGGACCTCGAACTGCTGGGCTCGGGACACAACCCGTTCCAAACCAATCCCGAGGACGACAACTTGGACGAGCTGTTTCCCGACAGCCAGCGCTCGCTGCGCGAGTTTGAAACCCGGCTCATGCAGCAGCTCGAAGATTCTGGCTACAATGATGCCGACCCGACCCTCCGCCTCTCGGACCTCGAGTCGCTAGGTCTTGGCGACCGGGAGACGTATGGTGGTGTGGCGACATACGGCAATGACAAGTACGACGCCGACTCGATCTCGACGACACGAACAGTCTCGGTGGGGGAAGACGAACCAACGTGGGAAGATGAAGACGAAGAGATCTTGTCGATCCGTCCACTGCGTCGAAGCACCCAGCCACCAGAGATGCTCGAGATGCAGACGCTCAACATGGACGGTTCGATCCGCCGCCGGCACGCGCTTTCGGATCCCGAGACACCATCCAAGAACGACCACGAACGAGCAATGCTCTCGCGTCTCGTCGAGGCGTCCATCGCCGCCGAGCAGACATTGCAAATCACTAAAGAACAGTCGCGACGTGCCAACCACATTTTTGCGGCCAGCCGCAGCCGCTCGCTCGACAAGCGTGAAAAGGCAGAAGTTCTCCCGGTTCGAGGAGGTTTTCTAGACATGCTAGACTGAGCTGGGCAGACCCCACACGATCCACTGGTAGATCAACTGAAATTATATTATCCAATAATATGATCCACTTCGAATAATTATGATCCGAAAGAAAGAGTGGGCTTCTATTGTACATGAAGAAGGTATGGTGGCCGAGAGACTGACTCACGCGCTTCATGGTCAAGCCGCAGGCGAGGTGATCTCTGCACGAGATGATGAGTTCGTGTGGCGTGGTAGACATATCAGGGCGCGGTACTACTGTCCATGTACTATACGGTATCCTCAAGTGTCGCACTTGGGGTTGCAGATGCCAGTCAGTGGCATGAGATATGATATGAGTCATGGTGTAGCGTTGTACGTGCGTTGGCAGATAGCAGGCAGCAGGACGCGCTCCCGCTCAAGGGCACATGCCGGCTCCACGTGACTGCACGGCTGTGGAGCTGCTTCGTAGACGTAAAGTTTGATCGCTTGCATGCGGCCTCCCAGCAGCTCGTACTCCCAGGCACCACAAATCATCCCAGTTGAGATCAATACCACTCCTAACAATCCCAGAGCAGCGCTGGGACTGAGACAGCAGGGCATGGTCAATAAAATATTCAATATATTTTGGAGCCTGCGCCATCGGTAATAATTACTGCATTACCCGATCCTGCAATAATAATAATTATATTGTTTGGAGTCATCTGCAATACATAATAATTGAATAAATATAATATATAAATAACTGGTATTATATTATTTTGACCAGGCCCTGTGAGACAGCTACAATCAAGCCACGAGACTGCGTCAATCAACAGAGCTCGTTCATCACTACAGTATCGACCAGCTCTTTTCGTTTGTTAGCCAGCAGTTAGCTGCATCCGAGCCACTGCAGTTGAACCAGATTTCGAAACCCGCCACGTCCCACCCTCTCCGCCTCTGCTTCAGCTCGCGATCTCGAGTTCCATTGGTCACTGCGTTGGCTGTTGGCCGCGCATGCGAACAACCTCTGATCCCAAGCCACCAAGCGCATGGAGGCAAATAGCGCGAAACGTTAGGAGCTTTTACCCGTACCCGCACCAAGCGTTGGGTAGAACCTCCGTCCTGCTGAGGCCCCACGGCTCGGTGCATAGAGCACCACAAATTTAATCGATAAGAGGCGACACGTGGGCGAGTCCATGTTGGAAGATGATGCCGAATGGGCGTGTTCGTTAGCACGGCGATAGCGTGTGCCTCTTCAAGTCACGTGGTGTGAATACTACTTGAGCATTAAACTCTGTTGGCGTCCCTAACTCCCTCGCCCTGACAAAAGGATAGTCTCTCGGCGTCCCATTCACAGTCAATTCAGCCCAAGCTGCAGTCGTGTGTTCGATAGGTTTTTGGACTCTGCAGTCTGCAGTCAACATGGTACCGGTACTCAATACTGCGTAGTACACAACCGTGAGAGACACTAGTTTACAGTGTTTCTGGCGACTGTACAGTACTGGAGACTCACGCCTCTGGGGGCCCAGGCGCTCTGGCTGAGGCACCCTCCCTGTGGTCATGTCGTTGAGCATGACACATACAGTGTTCTTGAAGTGGAAAACCGCCTCGTCACGAGATGGAACTGTACTTTATCCGAATATTGTAATAAAACATTATCAACGATTCATTTGATGCGCAATGATTGATGACCGCGCCAGCGCCTGCTGGTCAACTTGTCGAGAATTCGGTACAGATGTAGCAGAAAGCTCAATGGGGGAGTGAAATTGTTGGTCGCGCTCAACTTGTCGTGGAGTCGATGACAGAAAGCGCGGCCGCGGAGTACGAGTACCTCCGCCTGTCGTGTCGAGTCAGTGACTCAGTCACTGGTCGCCATCATGACGCCAATCATAGAATAGAGCTTTGACCATCAAGGTTTCTGCGCTGGAGACGATGCATGTTAAAAGCGCTGTAGAAGACGCGCTTCTATTCTAGGTACTTCGAAATACTGTGTATTGATCATTTACAGCAGTTTGCAGGGTATGGAGAGCATCCATGAGAATCCAATTAGGACTATTACACCGTACACTGCACTGATTGTTCACACGAGTGAATGCATAGGACCGGAGGCTGTCTGCAGTGTATAATAGACAGCAAAAGTAAAGAGATGAAGGCAGAAGGCAGAATCGAGGACCCAACTTTCTTGCTGAAAAAAAAACGTCCCGCGAGACACCAAGATTTGTCGCCGTTGACTTCCTCCATAGTCCAACTCTCCACACTTTCCCACAAATTATTTGCAAAACGCGTTTTTTTCCAGAGTAAGATCAATTTGCCATGGGACCAATTCCTAATGAGAGACCCGTAGATTAGAATAAACCCCCAAAAGGGCATTAAATGCCCTTTTTGGGGTTAATTCTTGCGGTTCCCACCAGCCCCCCAAAAAATAAGTAAGATCAATTTACAGTAAAAAAAGTAAGATCAATTTACAGTAAAAAAAGTAAGATCAATTTACAGTCTAAACTGTAAATTGATATTATAAAATACGTTTTTGATTATATCGTTCTTGCCCCCAAAATCGTGCTGTGAGGATCATCAGCTTTCATACTGTACTCGATAACGGACCTCGGCAAAATGGGACGGCCACTGCACTGTGCAGTGGCCGTCCCATTGCTGCACAGTTTATTTGGACTGTCGTGTGCCAAAATATACAGTCCAGGCCGCAGAGGCATGCCCTCCGCTCGGCCGTGTCCGCTGTCTCCCCAGGCGGCATCGCCACGTCATGCCTTGGTCGTATTGCGAAAAGGTACAATATGTGCACTGGTTTTGCCCTCCCCTCTCTTTCGTTAGAGTCTGCCTGGCACCGCACAACGAAAGGACACTGGTCGAAAACAGACTCTGTGACACATGGAGAAAGAATCCCGACTGGGCAAATTATCGCAGAACCTTCGCGTCCAGATTGTGCCGCGTCGCGTATGAATATGAGGAACGGTACATACAGACTCTGGAACAAAAATGCGCAGTTTATTCCAGACATTACAGTGAGCAGCGATGGCCGTACCGGTACCTCCTCCGAGCCTCTTCCATGATGATATTAATACTGTATTGTCTGGTCGATGCGGCCGCTCGTCACCCGAAAGCAAAACCCGTCCAGACGCAAAAAAACACCACCGACGATTCTTTTTTTCCATTTCTTTTTCTCTTCAAGTTACCGTACAGTAGGCCAACCCCTCGAGTATACTACGTAGTATAAGTTACACGGGACGCTGGATTGTCGAGCCTCACCTCGAGGAGCCTTGTCCATGTGGGGGAGGGTACCTCATCTGTCCTGACCTTGCACCACATACGCCAGCGGCCAATGCAGCGTTCGGATCCATGTGTACTGTACCCACATACTTTGCGAGTGCCTAAACAGGCCACGATGAGTGGTCGCCAGTTTGTGCGCCGAACTGGCAGTCCGCCGAGTGGTTTGTTTCCCATGGGGCTTGGGGGACCAACTTTCCAACAAAACAAAACACTGGAACAGCCAGTGTCCAGTGTCCAGGCGTCCAGACGTCCAGCGGGGTGGACTGGAATCCAGTCCAGTCCAGTCTACACTCCCTCTCGCTACAGTAAGCGCCTCGATTCATCTCACACTCACACTTGCCAACTCGTCATCAACAACATGCATCCGTCACAGCAGCTCTCGGCCTCGCAGGCCACGATGAGTGCCGCGTCCACACTGGACGCGTCCCATGGATCGCTGCCGTGCTCGTCGGCGGCGGACGAGCCACCGGTGCTGCGGTCCACGCGGTTCGCGCCCGTGCGGCTCAGCGCCGACCAGCTCGACGGCTTCCACGACGACGCCCACCACGCGCTCGCGCAGACTGTGCGCGCCTTTGTACGACTCAACGGCGAGCCGATCGACTCGTCGCGGTGGCGCCACGTGCAGTCCCACGCCGGCGCGAGCGTCTACTACGAGCGCCACCGCACCGACAAGCAGCAGCTCGCGCTGCTCGTGGCCGGCACGATCAAGGCGCGGCTCGCCGACGTCTTGGAAGGCCTGTACATGGACACGACCGAGGCCACGCGGCTCGTGCAGCACCACTTGAATGCGCGCTTTGTCGACGCCGAGGTGCTCAAGGTCATTGAGCAGCGGTCGCCGCAATTGCCCTACGCGTACACGGGGCTCAAGTGGGCCATGCTCAAGGCCTCGGCCAGCGGCATGGTCTCGAGCCGCGATATCTGTTATCTCGAGGTATAGTAGTAGAGTGGGATTTGGATCTGGGAAACAGTTGACCACGGGACTGATGGGAGCGGGTGCTATGGATAGAAACTCGGTGTGATCGACATTGCCGCGAACCGCAAGCTCGGATATTTCGTGATGCAGTCCGTGAATCTGCCCGAGTGTCCGCCGCCGACGTCGTCCAAGACCATCCGCGCCAGCATTTCGCTTTGCTACCTGTTTGAAGAGACTAAGGATGGCCACGTGGGTGTGTACATGTCGGGCAGCATGGCGCGGTCCGGTCCCAAGATGCTCTGGACGTTGACCCGCACGAGCTTTGCCGACGTCGCGCTTTCAATCAGCACGGCCACCGACGTGGCTTACGCGAAACGGTGTGCTGCGATTCTCCGCGGCAAGCGGCTCGCAGCGGCGGCAGCACCGCAGTACGACAAGAAGGCGAAAAGCGGCAGCGCCTGCGAGATCTGCAACACGCCGCCAACGTTCTTTGAACGTCTCCGCGAGTGTGATGGCTGTGCACGCTTGGTACGTTGGTCGTACTTACGGGAGAATGGGCATCGCTTGCTGAAGTGCTTATACTCATTGACCCATCTTCCTGATTTGACAGAACGTCTGCAAAAAGTGTCGAGTTAAGCGCGACGTGCTGCGCCGCGAGAACGCCGCATCCAAGAAACTGGCGAAAGCGACGTTTTGCTTTGACTGCATAGAATACGTCAAGAACCCGAACCCGATCGCGCCGAAGAAGTGCGTGCTCTGGGATCCCGAGCAAGGAGGCGAGGAAGGTCTCCATCCGCGTACCCAAGGTTACGATCGTCGTGTCGTGTCGAGCGAGCGCGAGCCACCGCGCGGATTCAAGCCGCTCAACGACAACGACTCGCCGCGTGACATCGCGTCTCCGCACGCGCACAATAATCCAGCGTCCATGTCGAGCACGTTCGAGGACGACCACGACTGTGACGGCATTGGCGAGCCCGACCCCGACAGCGAGCGGTCGCTCCGCACGTTCACGCACAAGCTGCGGCAGCAGCTGACCGAGATGGGCTACGACGAGCTCGATTCGAGTTCGCGCCACGACGGACTTGCGGTACTCGGGTTGGGCCGCGGCTTTGAGCGACACATTGAGGATGATAACGTCAGCTGCGATAGCGACGATGACGAGCCGACGTCGTCGCTTTCGTTCGCAGAGACCGAGGCAGCGATCCCTGGTCGCTTCCTCTCGCCGATCCGAGACTCGGGGATTGGGTACGAATACGACGACGACGAAGAAGAAGAAGAGATTCTCTCGGTGCGTCCCGTGCGCCGCAGTGTACAGCCACCCGAGATGCTCGAGGCGCAGACCCTGAACACGGACGGCTCGTTGCGCAAGCAGTCGGTGTCATACAGGCCGCCGTCGCCCGACGAGCTCACGCGGTCGCTGCTGTCGCGGCTCGAAGAGGCCTCACTCGTGGCCGAACAAACGCACGAGCAGCTCATGCGCTCGCAAGTCTTCGTGCGATCCAGCAGTCGCGCCTGATCTTCTAGCGCGAGCTGAGAAAAACGACATACAGTAGAATTTAGAACTGGATGATAATATAAAATGTGGAATAAGTAGGTTCCTCATGTACAGTACGTAGTACATATACCAACGAATATTTGCAATTGACTCCATCTCGCATGGAGGACACACCGACCCTATGGTCGCTGCAGTCGTCACGCCGACGCCCACCACTCGAGCGATGAACGATAATGTATTCTTTCAGTTGTATCGGACGTTGATAATCCACGAATAGAAGCAGAACGAACAGTGAATACGTTAGATTAATTTGAAATACTCGGTACACTTGCGACTAC
Source organism: Pythium volutum (assembly GCA_023334575.1). Lineage (NCBI taxonomy): Eukaryota > Oomycota > Peronosporomycetes > Pythiales > Pythiaceae > Pythium > Pythium volutum. The sequence goes on from JAADVC010000324.1 coordinate 21,176, forward strand.
ATTGAGGACGCGCGCACGCACCGCTCTCTCACTCCCACATTATCGATAGTACACTGGCTGCTCAACAGGATTGCTCGCGTACGTGCGCTGCGGCGTACAAAAGAGCGTTTGCTGCTTCGTGAACTCGTGGGTCTGTTTGGCGAGCTTCGACGCCTGCTCGAGTCGTGCGAACAGCGACCGCGGGGTCTCGAAATCGTCGGCCACGCTGGGCAGCGACCGCGCCTGCGGACGCAGCGAGCCGTCGCGCCGCAGCTTTTGCCGCTCCAGCATCTCGGGCGGTTGGAGACTGCGCTGCACGAGAAGGACCGACTGAACGAGTTCGTCTTCCGGTTCGTCGTCGTCGCCGTCCAGGTCGACCTCGCGCTCGCTGACCGAGTACGTGGACGACGCAAAGCTCGTGGACGTAAGGCCGCTTTCGCGGTCCATGGCGCTGTCGCGCACGAGCTCGCCGGCGCCCAGCACGGCCAGCACGGTGAGCCGCGACACTTCGTCGGTCTCGTCAAAGCCGGCGTCTTCAAACTCTTGCCGCATGCGCAAATCAAACAGCCGCAGCGACCGCTCGCTGTCGAGGTCCAACTCACCACTCATGTAGCTGCTGCTCTCGGACGACGACGTCATGGACGCGTTCGTGCTCACGAACGACTCGTGCTTGTAGCGGCTTGCGGGCTTGTTGATGGAGCTGCTCGTGGGGCGCTGCGAGATAGACGTCTTGTAGTCGAGCGCGTGCTGCGGCGCAAAGATGGCCGACCGCACTGGTTCCGGATGGTGCACGCTCTCGATGCACTCGTGGCAAAACGTCGCACGCGCCAAGTGGAGCGACACGTGGTCTGCCCGGAGGAAAATGTCTTCCTTGGTGCGGCACTTTTTGCAGACACTCTTCTTGTGGCAGCCGACGCACTCGCGGTGGCGCTCGAAAAACGACGCTGGACTGTGGCACAGGTCGCACCCACCGGCGGACCGCTGCTGCACAGGCCTACTGTGGTGCTCGTGCTGGTTGCGCAGCAAGCACGCGTACCGCTTGGCGCGTGCGAGCCGTACCGAGCGGCCAATGGAAATCACAATGTCCGCAAAGTTGTGGCGCGCAATCTTCCAGAGCATTTTTGGCCCAAAGCTGATCATGCTGCCCGTCATGTAGACGCCTACCATGCCGTCGGCGGTCTCTTCAAACAGGTAACACAGCGACACGTGGGCGCGCACAATCTTGGACGAAAGCGACGGCGGACACTCGCGCAGATTGACCGACTGCATGATAAAATACCCGAGCTTGCGGCCGCCGGCAATGTCGATCGTGCCGAGTTTCTCGAAAAAGCACAGATCGCGGTTCGACACGATACCCGTGCTCGACGACTTGAGCAGTGCCCACTTGAGTCCAGTAAAATTGTACGGCTGCTCGGGCGAGCGACGCTCAACGACCTTGAGCACTTCGGCGTCGACGAACCGCGTGTGGATGCAGTGCTGCACGAGCCGCGAGTCTTCGCTCGTGTCCATGTAGAGCCCCTCCATGACGTCGGCCAGGCGCGCCTTGACCGTGCCGGCCACGAGCAGCAGCGAGTTTTGCGTATTGGCTTCTTGCTGGCGGTCGAGGTAGGCGCTCATGCCGCCGCGGGACCGCATGTACTTCCAGCGCTGCGCGTCGACGCCCGTGTTGTCGAGCTGCGTGAACTCGCCGAGCGTCTGCGCGAGCGCCTTGTGCGCGTCGCTGTGGAACGCGTCGAGCCGCGCGCGGCTGAGCGAGACGGGCGGGAACCGCGAGCTCGCCGACAGCGCGCCGTCGTCGTGGGATGAGAGGGGCGACCGCGTCGGATTGATATTGATATTAGCAGGTGGTGGTGGCCCTTGCATCGTGTGAGTCTGGGGGAACTGTACAACACGTGTCTAGATCCAAAGTGAGCTTACTAGTATTCTCCTTGTCTGCCACAGGCGCCAGAGAGGGCGTGCTGTTCTTCTACCGTAATAGAGTCATACGGTACGCGCGCTGTACAGTACGTGCCGTCTGGTGTCGAGAGGACATGGGTGAGAGTTGATGAGTCGCTTGCGGAAACACTCATCCACTACTCCACCGAGGTTAATAGGCGGGCCTTCGAATGTCACGAGTCGGTCCTTTTTGCATAGAGTCCATCCTCGAATCAAGGACCTCAATCCCCACTGAAGTCTTGGAGGAGCGCATGGAGGGCCACAAGGAGACTCGCGCAGAGACGGATTCAAATGTCGGAGGATCCTTTCAGCATGCAAGTGGCTCTTCCAACATGGAACTGTCACGTGAGCAAAATCCCACTTCGCAGCATCCCACATATGCCGGATAAGAGTGTCACTGGTGGGAGAAAATCGGCATAATTCCGTGTGCAATCCTCACGAGATTATCCACGGGGTTGGAAGAAAGAACAGCCATTCGCGGCATTTCTGTCGCCTCACAAGATTCTTTGAGTCAAGAAATTGGGTGTCTGAGTTGTCGGGTTATCACCCATGATCATGGCTCTGATCATCAAGATGATCGACTGAAGTTTCTCACTGCGGAGCGGAGTCGGCTCAACCGACCCTGGCCGGGGTCCCACGTTGGCGGCGAGAGCGAGAATCTCGCTGGTGTGAGTACTGTATGCACTGCCCCATAATCATGTGGGGAGTATCCACGGCAGTATGCCAGTTAGTAATCGATCAGCAGTCGGCTCGACCAGTCAAGTCGTCGTGCGCAGCGTTTCGCCTTCGAAATCACTGCTACCATGCATTGATAGGCCCACACCACGGAAGCCCACAAGCATGGCGTCGAGAAATTTGAAGCTGAGTGCACCTGGCAGTGCCCAGACTGTTCAGTACAGTACAGTGCCGTGCCGTGATGGCAAACAGGATCTCGATGCATTTTGATGTTGGGATGTACAGTAGCGTTGCGTTATGCCTGTACTGTATACCAAGATGCGCAGTGCAACGTGGTACATTGAACACTGAACTCAGCTCGGGCAGCCTGCCCGGGGCAAGATGTCCTGGACGAGACCTCACGTGTTGCGCTGGAATTTCTGATCGCGCCACGGGAGCTCATGCACAGTTGCAACTTGCCACTTGAAGACGATTGTCAGGACTACTCTAGAGTAGATCTCATAATGTATGCGATCTCATAAGGGACGCTCCTCTATCAGGAGCATAAAATTTCGGTACTCTGATACAATTTCTATTATATCTTATAAGGGACGCTCTCTTATTAAGAGCCGTTTTGTTCGG
>JAADVC010000325.1:0-24329 GCA_023334575.1 Pythium volutum
ATGGCAAACCATGCTGGGTTCAGATCGTACGACGCGCGCCACTGAAGCGGTCCGTTTCCTCGTGACTCTTCTTTCAACCTGAAGCCAGCATGGGTTCGCACGCTGAACAACGGGCTTTCTGTCAGTCGCTCCTCGAGATCACGCACGCGCGCAGCCAGTAGGTCCACTTTCTCGAGCGCGACTGGCAGACGTCTATGCACCCAGTGTGCTGTTGGTTGATCTTGGGTCGCGAGTAGGTTGACTCTCTTTGGGTTTGCCTGTTCGGGGGCAGTCTCTTCCTGGAGTTTTGGGGGTGATCTCGCTGTTCTCGCTCTACTGTAGTTGGGCCGTTAGATATTTGACGAGGTTGTGGGTCGTGTGAGTTGCCAAACCGTCGGCTTTGCCCCGCGAACAGCTTGGCTTGGGTTAGCACCTTCATACAGCACGGCGAGATCTCCCTGCTCATGCGGGAGGCCGTTGATGAGAACGATTCGCTTTCATTATATGCACAACCTGCGCTGGATGGAATCTTCGCCGTTCCTTCGAGGTTTAACGCCATGCTCACTTCCGCGTTCGCCAGCGCAAGCGGCGGGCGCAAACACTTTCCTGCCAATAGTTCAGCGATTCCGACCACGTCGGAAGCACATCAATCATCAAACACTCTGGACTAGTTTTGTCTTGCAATCCCCTCTATTTTGCCTCACGCCCGGCTTGGTCGATAGTAAGCCCTGTTATGCTCTAAACGGTCTCAAACGGCCACCTTTATGTCATAAAGGAGGCATCCGAGCCTCGCATGGATGCGTGCTTCGTATCTGATTGGCTGACCGCCGAAATTCGGCTCGAATGGGTCAAGACAGCGGACCAGAGGACCCATTTTACCCATTTTGTACTGTCCATGTGGTCAGCCGACGTGTCAGTGGTCAACTGGTCAGGTGAAGTTTTCATCTAACTATATGACATGATTGGCGCCTAGGAACGACCAGGAATCGTGGGTGCAAAAATGAATGGATCTCGACCAAATGACTTTTGTTCTCATCTGAACGGAACATGGAGCGGCGAGTACTGTTACCAGTCTTGCCCGAGTCACAAGTCTTTCGACTTCGTGGACGACACAAGCCACTCGCCAAGCCTCGTGAGGCGCTCACATCTTTCAGTCCAAATGACTTCAACGCCACTCAAGTCCAGCCGCGCGCGCAAGCTCGAGACTGCCGAGTCGCTCGCGATGCTTCAGGATCAGCTCCTCGACCCACGGGGTTCGACGTCGGTCGGGAAGTGCGCGTCTGGTGGTGGCGATTCGAACAACACCACCGTCATCGGGCTGCAGGTTTCCATCCAGCGCGGTCGCCTGGCGTTGATCGCGGTGCTCACGACGGTGGCACTCATTGCCATCACGTTGATCTTGAGCCGCGACGGCGTCGTGCTCCGCCAGTTTGACAAGGGTGACCTCACCACCAAGCAGCAGCAAGACCTAGTGGAGAAATACAACTCGTACACGGGTACGGCCGCCGCAGCGATCGAGCGTCCTCTCAGTCTGTTCGTGGCGCTCATGGTGGACGTCATGGTTGTACGTTTGATGGCGGACAAGCTCTTGCAGGTGGAGATACGCCTCCCCCTCCGACTCAGTGCGCTAGCGCTGAGTGCGGGCTTTGGGTACCTGCTGGCAAACGGCCTTAGCGCGCTCAACGTCCAGGTCCGCGAGCTACCAGTCCAGTACGTGATCTCCGCGCAAGACTTGACCCGGCCGTTGAGCGAGAACAGCACGTCGTCCATTACGGCGTCGTACCCCGATGACAGACATCGTAACCCCGTGGGCAACACGATCTTGAGGAACCTCCTCTTGCCACGCGCACTCTCCAACAAGCCAGTTTGTGAAGGGGGCGGTACGATGGACACGCTCGACACCATCACGTTTGGGCTCCCTCAACTTCCGTGGATGCAAAGCCTGCTCTCGGAATCGCTGGACACAAAGACCATGACGATCGCAGTGGGCACAACTGGTGAGACCGTCGCGAACAGGGCGCTCGCACCCGACCAGTTTCCCATGAATGCGTCCGTAGCGGCCGAGCTGCTGCTCTATGGCGTGGCGGTTGGCGCGATGGGCACATTCCTTGACTTGTTCGGCAATGTGACTACAAGCACGCCTGCTCGATACGAGTCGGCAGCACGACTGGCGGGTCTGATCTCCCCAGACGCCGCTGTATCGGAGACTGTCGACCGCGCGTGGTTCCTTGCGCACAGCGCCAAGTTCGTGGCCCACATCACGAGTAGCGCAGCGCGAAACAAGTCATCGCTGCGTACCTGGAAGCTCGATCTGACGCATGTCCCCATCACGCCGTCGATTTGGGTCGATGCCGTGACGATCGAGCGTGAGATGGCGTGGCCGCATTTGGAAACAGATCGAAGTCAAGACGGAGCGACTCGGTACTACAGCACCGCAAGCGTCTCGTCATACGGAATCCACGTGTCAGTGCCCACTGTGAACGAGACCACGGACACGATGGTCCAGTCGTATGCACTTTGTGTGAACCACGTTGGCGAGGAAACGCTCACAGTGCATATCGGCGGGAGCAGTGACCCGACCATTATGTGCATGAACAAATCCGCATCCTCGATTTTTCTCGTGAGCAGCACCAAGCGGCTCGTCGCGGACGCACTCATTGGTGACGCCACCGCCAACTCCTCCGGTGTTTTTAACGGCCGCGGTGCCGTCGTGATCAACATGCGGCAGGTGACGCTCTGGACGTTTGCGCGCATCAGCTGGAAGTCGCAGAATCTAGCCGAGACATTCAGCGCCAAGTGTTTCGACGACGCCGGCGATGGTTGCGTGGGACTCGACGTCGAGCTACCATCGGCTCGCCAGCGACTTGTGGTCAGCAAAGCCTCCATTCCTGTCGCGCAGCCCTCGCTCTTGATGTTTAATTTGTTTCGGGTGCAACAGCCACTGTCCATCGTGGGCGAGGCCCGCCCACAACACTTCTTTGCCCGCCATCAGAACGACGGCGACGGCTGGTTGGGCGACTTCCTTTTGCCCCACAACGTGCGCGACATGAGCCGCAGTGTCACGAAACCCGCTGCGGCGTCGTCGGGCGCGTGTATCTCCATGAACGAGATGCGGCTCACGACGTACGTCAACGACCACGCGTTCATGGACTCGACGCTGCAGACAACGTACACTGCCGCCGTGTTTTTTCTCTTCCAGAACGGCGTCGCCCATGACATTGCGAGCGAATCCGAAACTGGGACGACGCTAGCGTTTAGCCAGAATGTGCAGCGCGTCGTATTACGCGCGTTCATTCCACGGCTAAACGTGTGGCTCACACTTGCCGGCTGTGGCGCGTTGGTGTGTGCGCTCGTGGTCGTGGTCTTTTGGCAGCTACTCATTTCGAACGAGAACGATCCGCTCCAGCGCATCACGACTCCACACGCAATCGCCCGTGTGATGTTGGACAACGCAACGTTTCCATCAGTGCTTCTGCAGCGATCGATACTCAAGGAACTTTCAGGAGAGGAAGACGATGCAAGGGCGGGGAACAGCGACGGCGATGTCGATGTCGACGCGTGGATGATCCAGTCGATCACGGTGCAGCCCAAGGTCGAGAGCGGGAAGGAAGACAACGAGCAGGAGCATGGCGCGGTGCACGTCTGAGCTGAACTGGGGCGACGTGTTGGTCTCGTTGCTGACTAGAAATCATGCTTTAGATATGATTGGACTCCACGGTCAACGACAACAACAAAAATTCTGTGCTAAGTCACGAGAAGGCACAAGATCGCAAAAGATAAGCAAATATACTGCGTACATACGTAGGATAATTGATGGATCCCGCGTAGGCCAAACAAGGAGGCAATCAATTGCTTGACCTGGAATCGGGGCACATCCATCAGTGTGACGTGGTCGCTTACCACACGACCAAACGTCTAACCTTATACTACGTAGTACACGTCCCAATCAAAACACATTCAGTCATATATATTTTCTATATGACTGAATGTCGTTTAAAACGACTGAACGACTGAACTTGATGATGATGAGGTATATTGATAAGTTACTGTCTTGCTGAACTAGTATAACCCCTGGGGCATGCTGCGCGAGCGCAGCATGCCCCGCCGGAAGAGACAGCCGCGGCCGAGTAGATGGGATTCCCGGCTGCCGTGTCGGTCGTGACGCTTTCCTGGAAGCTTCTGTCGTGCTCACTCAGCACCCGTCTCGTCTTGGGTCTTGCCTGAGTGTCTGGGACTGAAGCCAATTCTGGACGTCGTTGTGGAGCCATTCTCGGATGGCTTCCATTTCTCTGATCTTTTGTCCTTGGCGTGAGTCTGATAGCTGGTACCCTCATCCATCGCCTGATTTGCTGCCTTAAAACGGCCCAACTTGTTCCTTTACGTGCTTCCTTCTTTTGAGGTTCTTGATAGATAAATGATAAATATCCCTTCGTGTATGCGTTGCGTTGCGTTCTAGTCTACGCCGTGTCCTCTTCAAAGACTGTGCCCAACGTGCCGTTGCGAATGGCGTCCCCTACGATCATCTCGTCCTCATGGCCGTCGTCCTCTTCTTCTTCCTCCGTCTCATCGAGCGATTCAAAGTGTTGCAGGCGGCGTCGCTTCTGCACGAGCTTGAGCGTGCGGCGCAGCTCGTGCTCCAACTCTTCCAATTCATTCTCGCGGAGCTCGTCAATGCCGTACCCTCTAAACAGCATGAGCCGCCGCACCTCGGCCTCCGAGTCGGCCAGCTCCTGGTGGAGATCCGCGACTTCTTGCTCCAAATCCATACTGGCCACACGGCGTCGCTTGGGCTGCACCGGAGCACGGAGCCGCGACCTGGGCATCGGTCTCGGCTCGTCCACGTCGGTATCTGTATCAACGTTGGATGCTGCGGCTGGTAACAGCTTGGTCTCGCTCGTGCGTCTCTTCTTCTTGCTTTTACTCGGACCACTCGTGGCCACGAGCCGCAAAATCACGAGCGTACTGATCGCGACCAGCAGCACGAGCACGCCGCCCAGCACTTGGTGGCACGCAAAGAACGCAAACAGCGTCGCGAGCGGCAGCTCCAAGACGGGCGACAGCGTGACCACGTCGCTCCACGGGCCGTCGGCTTCGCTCGTGAGAAACCACAGGCCCGCGAGCAGCTTGGCGCGCGTCTGGACCTTCATACGGACGCGCACGCCGAGCTCTTCCTGTTCGTGCGGAAGGCCATTGATCACGACAAACGGGTCGCTCGTCGTGAGCCGTCGGTTCGCCGGGTGCCAGAACGCGTCGAGGCCCCAGCCATTGACCCACACTTGCACTTCATACAGCACCGAGCGGCCCGTCTCCTTCTGTTCGGTCTGTGGCGATTCCGACGGGATACACTCGCCGTCGGCGGCCGAGCACATGGCCTCGGCGTCGGGTCGTGTCGCAGCGGCGATCGGGTGGTCCTCCCACGTCACGACGACGCTCGTGGACGGCGCGTGCGCGCCACTGGTCGTGAGGCGCGCCTTACGCACGGCCGCGGCCCACGCGCTGCCAAACAGCGACCGCACGAGCGTCTCCTCGGCCGCGTGGACTTCCTCCGAGCTTGGGGACGGTCGCGTCGCGTCGTCCTCTCCTCCGCGCTCGTAGCGGACGCGGTGGACCGAGACGTTGGCGACGTGGAGGTCTTGATGCTCGGCGGGGGAGCTCCACCCGGCAAAGGCGCCCGAGCCGCTCCGCCCGAGCAGCGGCAGTCGCTGGAGGAGCGCGTCCAGCTGCGTGCGCGCGTCCGCGGCCTTGTCGAACAGCGAGAGCCCATCGGCGGGCGACGCGAGCGACGGCCAAAGCGTGAGTCCGACGCAGACCGAGGCGACGCCCGACGTCACGGGTAGCCACATGGAGCGGACCATTTCGGGGCGGGTCTCTGTAAAAAGGTTGTGACACGGGAATATGTAGCTGCTCCTCTCCTCTCTGAGACACCAAGCGCCAGAGAGCGTAGATTGTTCTGGGGGGGGAGAAACGATCTTGCACGAGAATGGATCTGACTTGTCGCGTTCAAAGCCTTTTGATCGATTTTGGGTTCTGCGCCAGTGGAATGTTCCGCGGTGGCGTGCCTGGGGTGGCGGTTCTGCTGTTTCGGATTGTGGGCTCTATATTATGAGGTGGCGTGTCGCTCACGCACTCGCGTTTCTGTTCCCGTTTCGACCAGGCGAATGTTGGCGATGTTCTCTTCATCACATCGTGAAGGGCCACAGACCAAGACCCAACCATCGCCACGTTGTCCCGCTGTAACCACTGGACCAGCGTGGGTAACCCGAAGATTCGAGATTCTTTTCTAAATTCGGTTTCTAAATATACCCATCACCTTTACTGTATGCACCGGATAGAAACCACGATCTGCGACAGCAATCCGCCCAAAACGTACCCTCGGCAGGTTGACAGAGTCTGGAGTTTTGATTCAACCATAAACGTAACCTCGGTGGGCAGGGCATCTGCATCACTACCAACACTCTCCATCCCATCGATGACGTCGCCCCATAACATATCACCATCTCCCTCGTTTGAGTGCCGCCTCTGTGCTCCCGTTACTTCAACTTGAACCCTGACAAAAACACAGGCAAACGAACCCATCAGACATCAGCAGTCCACCGAATATGCTTCTCTATACATCCATCTGCATGGGTTCTTTCGATGGATTTTTATAGGTCCTCCCCGCACATGCAAAGGTGGTTCGCCCTCTCGCCCCCTGGATTAACGACCTTATCTCGAAGGTCTCAGTTACCGCTCGTTGGTGGCGGGCTGTGCCTGGTGGAGCGTCGCTTCACACGGACCGACGCTCGAAGGTTTCCGGACCGCGTCCGGGTGCGGCGGATTGCAGGCCTCGGACAAAGGTCCTTGGGACGGCCCTTGGGACGGTCCTTTGGATGGCCACGCCGCTACGGCCACGTCGCCGCAGCCGGCGATCGCACGCAGCGTCGCCTGCTTGGTCATGCGGAACGTAGCAGCTCCAACCGTCGAGCGCGCACCCTCAGGATGAACGGCGCCGATCTTCTTGGCGTGCTGTGCAAGCCCATACATGGTTTTCCGCAGTCCCACCATGACGCCAAACGTCGAGCTCCAAAAGCACACGAGAATTGATGCGTGGGACGCGAGCGTCGCGGCGTTGGCACCGCTCACGATGTACGGCGACGTCGACAGATCGTACGACTCGACGGCGGCGCGGAATTCGTAGGACGCCGCGCCCATGCCCGTGTAGTGGGTGCCACACACGGCGACCCCCATGATGAACGCACTGGCGAGCCGCAGACTCTCATAGTGCGGCCAGAACGTGAGCTGCCAGTCCCATACATGCTATTAGTAAACATTAGTGAGAGAAGGAGAAGATCAACCACAACGTACAGCACGAAAGAGGATCCAGAACGCCGCGGTCGCTGTGAAGAGTGCGATAACACACGAGACCAAAACGATCTCGCCATCGAACCGCAGCTTGGCGTTTGAGCGCTGCGCGAGCATGCCCAGGTAGTGCATGCCCAGCACACCTAGCGCGGCAAAGCACGCGCCCGCGAGAATGAAACTGAGCCGCGAGAAGAGCGCAATGTACGTGAGCTGCCGGCTGATGGCGCCGCGCTTGACCATCTTGTCCATTGACACGTTGCCGAGTTTCTTACCCTGTAAAAAATCCATTAGAAAGGAGGTACAGAACAGAGCAAACTTCGATGTGTACGAGCAAATCCTTGCGTCGCGCCTGCTCTACTTCGAGGAAGAACTGGTCGTTGGAGGCGATAAAGAGTCCGAGAAACACACCGACGACCGGCAACACGAGCGAGAGAACTGTAAGCCCGAGTTCGAAATTGACTTCGAGCAAAGTGCCGTCGTCGAGTGTCATGCGCACGGCGCGCATGCCCGTAAAGTGCATACACCAAATGCCGCAACCGCCAAGCGTCACGGACGAGAGCGCGAGCAATACGAGCTTGCCTACGCGACCTTCGACTTGGCGCCACTGCTCCATGAGTTGAATCGCTGAGAGCAAATGAGACACATGCCAGTCAGTGTCAATCTTAGAACTAGACTGGAATATTGAGAGAGAGGTGGTGCACGCACTGCAGTAGCTGCCCGTGACCGCGATAGCGTACGACAGTACGATGGTGCCGCCATCCCAGTGCTGCGAGATCGAGTGCGTCATTATGTAAGTGGGGGACCTCCTTTTCAAGGTCGGGCTTCTGGGGCGCGGAGCGTCTGGCTATCAGAGCGAGCTCCGGCCGACCTTGGTTGTATATCCTTCGAATCTTATCACTTGAAAATGCGTATTAATAGTTACCACGCGTGCAGGCCCATGTGTTGACGGCTCCACGCGCGGCTGACCCGCAGTTGGCCGCATTGCCTTTGACAGACATGGGTACACTGTGGAATAAATACATTTGATTGGGTAACAAAAAATGTAGCCATGTGAAGAGTGTAGCCATTTCTGCAAGTTTCAATCGAGATGTGGTGATTAATCGTTGTATGCTGTTGTTGATTACTACTTGAGTTTAAATGTTTGCCATGGTCTACTTATGGATGGAACGAGCGCTCGGTCCCGAGGGTGGAGACGGCGCGACGGCATTGAACGACGGGCCTTTGTTGCTGCATTGTCCCCCGTAGGGTTGCCCAAAGTGCGGTTTTCCTCCTTGAGAGTGCCCTCCATGGGACGGCGGCGCCTCCGAGTGTCGGCCCGACTGGCCAGGTCCTGGCGCCTTGGAGGGCTTGCCCATGTGGCTCTTCATGGTCGTGTTGCGCGCCGAAATCTGTGACGACATGATCTCCTTGCGTAGCGAAACGACCACGGCGCCGGTCGAGAGCCAAAAGCACAACAGCAGCGCCGCGTGGGACGCGATCGTGGATGCTTCGATGCCACGCACGAGGAAACGCGTGCTGTCAGCGTAGTTTTCTTCCGTGTACTTGTAGCTGGCCGCGCCCATGCCGCTGTAGTGGGTGCCACACACGGCGACGCCCATGATTAGGGCACTGCCCAGACGCAGACTCTCGTAGCCCGGCCAAAACGTGAGCTACACGACGAGAGCGGATGTGAGCTCCCCACAGTCATCATATCTCATAGTAGAACCAACGTACCGCTCGGAACAGGATCCAAAACGCTGCATTTGCCGTACCAAAGGCGATGACCGACGAGAGCGCGACAAAGCCCGGGTCGATCTCCATGGTAGCGTTCATGCACTGGGCCATCATGCCCAGGTAGTGCATCGCGAGCACGCCGAGCGCAGCAAAGATCCCACCAAAGAGGATCCGCCACAGCCGAGAAGAGAGCGCGGTAAACTAGAAATAAAGACAGTAGGAATCAGTAAAAAAATACCCACAACGTAATTCGATCGGATCTCACTCACCTTGATCTGCTTGCTCACGGCGCTCTTGTTCTTGATCATGGTCTCCATCGACATGCCTTTGATGTCTCTTATCTACAATACACCAGCAACAGTGAGCTGCGATTTTCGATCTCACGATTCACGCGTCCAGAGCAGTGCGATCGTACCAGCAGATCCTTTCGGCGAGACGCTTCGACCTCGAGAAAGAACGGATCGGTCGACGCGATGCGAAGCCCCAAGAAGACGCCAACGATCGGTGCAATGAGCGACACAATTGTCGTGGCGCCTTCAAAGTTGACTTCGAGGATCGTGCCATCGTCGAGCGCCATTTCCACAGCATTCATGCCCGTAAAGTGCATGCACCAAATGCCGCAGCCACCGAGTGCGATTGCTGAGAGCCACATGAGCATGAGCTTGCGCCACTTGTTCTCTTGTGACCGCCACTGCTCCATGAGCTGAATCGCTATTACCCGACAACCAAAGGGGTTAGTATAGAGACCCCAAGAGTCGATTGAATCTGTGGGCACGTACTGCAGTAGCTTCCGGTCACGGCGATCGCGTACGAGAGCACGATCGTGCCGCCATTCCAGTGCTGGCGGACGTGTGGGGTCTCTTCTTGCTCGTGCATTGTTGTGCCCACGTCGGGCCGAGTGGTCGTCGTGGCCGTCTTTTGCGTCGCTTTGGTCAATTGAATTTCCCCGTCCCTAACAACCTCGATGCTCTTTTTGAGACTCAGCGAGACCGACTCGACGACCAAACAGAGCCTTGTGCAGCTTCTCGTGCTGAATCAAAAATACCCAGCTTACAAAAATAAGAACAGCAACGAGCACCACTGCCCTCTGCACCTGATGCATGGACTCCTTCTGGCTGCTGACTTCCTCGTCGCGGCTTGAACGATATTACGAAAAGCACCTCGAGTGTTCTGATCGGCTCGCCTCGATTTTTGTTCGTCTCCGATAAGATGCAAATGCGAACACGAAAGAAGAAAAACCACGTGGCGATGCAACAACTTCGGGGTCTCTGACTGGTCACAGCAGATCCTTTGGTTGGGAATGAAAATGCATGTTTCCATCTTATTCTCTAGACCGCGCCTGGAACAATCTCCCACGTCTGATCGAGATCGTCACAGCCGACGGCTGGTGCGTCGCGAGCTACAATTGCTAAAGGCAGTTGCTGCTTTTGTTGGAGCCGCGCTACGGCCGTGTTCTTCATCGAGCCGAGGCTACTGGGCTGCACGGCGTTACGGGGAACGCCACTAGTGTGGAAAGAAAGCAACGCCGTCTGGTCTGCAGCGCCGCCGTGGGCCGAGTGGTGGCCGCTGGTGTTGTTGTTGACGGGTGACGATCGCGTTGATGCTACTGTCACGCGAAGGTCCCGTACGACTGTGAGCGACACGAGCCAAAAGCACAATACAAGTGATCCACTGGTCGCGACACGATACGCCAGGGCACCGTCCACGACAATGCCCGAATCGTCCGCCATTGCGTGCGCCATTGGGGTTATGGTGAGCTCGGCGGCAGCCATGCCCGTGTAGTGGGTGCCGCACACGGCGATTCCCATGATGAGCGCGCTACCGATCCGCAAGGCGTCAACAGAGGGCCAGAACGTGAGCTATCCCAGCAGAAGGTCATTGAGTCGTGTAAGGCAATGGCAGGCACTGAGGGGGAGTCGTTCGTACCGCTCGGAAAATGATCCAAAAGGCTGCGGTAGCTGCGACAAACGCGATGACGCACGATGCGGCAACGAGTCCAGAGTGGAAGCTCATGCTCATGGACGAGCGCTGCGCCAACATGCCGAGATAGTGCATCCCCAGAACACCGAGCGCAGCGCACAGTCCGCCCATGAGAATGCGTCCGAGCCGAGAGAGCAGCGCGACGAACTGAGCAGCATAGACGAGGTCAGGAACGCCGTCAAACGACGCCTGAGAGTGTAGATATCCGCACCTTGATCCGGCGCTGAACCGCACCTTTCTTCATGATCTTTGTGATCGACATGGTTTTGATACCATCGGCGACAATAGCCTTTCGCCGTTCGTGTTCGATCTCGAGAAAGAACGGGTCTCGTGACGCGACCGTGAGTCCGACAAACACGCCCGCGATGGGGAATAGTAGCGAAAGAATCGTCATGCCGAGCTCGAAATCCACTTGCAGCTTCGTACCGTCGCTGAGCTGTATGTGCTGCGCGTGCATGCCCGTGAAGTGCATGGCCCAAATGCCGCATCCGCCGAGCGCGACTGCCGCCGCCAACAATAGCACACGCTTGCGTTGGATGCTTTCGTGCATGCGCCACTGTTCCATGATCTGAATGGCTATGTATTACACCGAACACGTGAGTTTTTCCAACAATGCATCGCCCAGTAGAGACACAAGGAAACGAACTGCAGAAGCTGCCGGTCACGGCGATGGTATACGAGAGCAGAATCGTCTCTGCGTCCCACGTCTCCGTGAACTCGGCAGACGCCATGCGGGTTGGCGTAGAATGGCTACGTGTGCGTTCGTGATGATTCCGCCCGTCAGTCGCGAACAGCAGTGAATACGTCTCTTAGTGACGAAAGCGGTCTGTGTGGGCGCAGCTTAAAAAGCGTCAATCCGCGTTGTTGGTCAGGTCAAAAAATATATCTTTAGCACATTGGCAAAGTGTAGCCATTTTAAAGACGAATCGTATAGTATCCGGATACAGGCAGACCAAACAGTATACCTTTATCCGGAAATCCAAGTCCACCACCCATCAAAACCTCGTTATTGAGGTGGATTCCATCACTGACTCGTTTTTGTCAGGAAAACGGCCTTGGAGACTTGCCAGGAAACATGCTTGAAGAAGACGCCCATCTGCCGCCGCGCCGCTGCGTCCTGCCCCACGCCAACAAATCCAACGCGACCAACAGATCCAACAAATCCAACACTACCACGAAAACCAACGGCATGGACCCACTCCATACAATCTCGGGTACCCACGGCACGCGGCTCACGTGCTTCCGTCCGCGCCAGCGCTTCACGCTGCGCCCGACGTGCCGGACGCTGACCGACGGCGTCTGCGCGTGCGCCCACGAGCCGCTCCAGTGCCGCGTGTTGGTCGCGCACGAAACCAACGATCTCGTCCATAGCGCGGTCCTGCGGAACGCCGATCAGCTGCGCCGCAAGAAATGGGTCGACAAGTTTGACGCGCACGACTGGGACAAGTACACGAGCAGCGTCTGCCAAAAGTGGCGCGACTACCAGAAGAAAATCCCTTCCACAAAGACCACCAACAAGAAGCGGAACGCACTGGTCGAGTCGGCTATCCTGGTGGACGCGACGACGATCCCAGACGACGATGACACCTACGATCTCGTTGGGGACGTGTTCGCCCCAAAGCCGACGCCGTCGCGCGTCGTCAAGAATGCGTTCTCGAGCTTTGCGAGCGCCGCCGAGATGCTCGTGCAAACGACCAAATTTGACGCGCTTGTCCGCGCCGGTGTGCCGCCGCATTTGCGCGGCCACGTGTGGTGGCTTTGCAGCGGCGCCGCCGACAAGCGCGCGGCCGCGACCCGTGTCGAGACGTACGACGCGCTTGTGCGCAAGATTCCGCTGCTCAGCAAACGCGCAGCCATGGAGATTGAAAAGGATTTGCCGCGCACGTTCCCCATGCAGCACGACGGCTTGGAATCGAGCGACGAAAAGAGTCTGCGCGCCAGCAACATGCACGAGCTGCGGCGCGTGCTCCAAGCGTACTGTCTACGGAATCCAAGTGTCGGCTACTGCCAGAGTATGAACTTTCTTGCGGCCGTGCTGCTCCAGTATTTGGACGAAGAAGAGGCCTTTTGGGTACTGGTCGCCATGGTCGAAGAACTCATTCCGCAGTTTCACTCCAAGAGCATGGTCGGCAGCCGCGCCGAGCAGCGCGTGTTTGCCGAGCTCGTGCAGCTCAAGCTGCCGCAAGTCTACGAGCACATGCAGGTGCTAGGCGTCGACCTCGAGCCATTCACGCTCAAGTGGTTTCTCTGTCTCTTTCTCAATACGCTGCCGCTCGAGCCGGTCATGCGTGTATGGGACGTGTTCTTTTGTGAAGGCAGCCACGTGCTGTTGCGCATCGGACTCGCGCTGCTCAAGCTGTCGCAGCCGCGCATCTTGGCGTGCGACGACGCGATCGACGTGTACGAGATGTTTCAGTTTTCCCACGACACGCTACGCGACCTCACGGCGCCGTACCGCACGGGCCTACTGAACCGCGACGAGTGCGTGTGCGACACGCTCATTCGCTTGGCGCTCGACAAGTCGTCGTTTCTCGGTGCGATCGCGTTTGACGCGCTCCACGAGCTGCGTCATTTGTACCGCAACGAAGTCGCGGCGGAAATTATTGCGGCCGACGAACGACGCGCGCTGCGGCGATCGCACGACACGGGAAACGTAGGCGAAGAAGGCGATGGAGAAGACGAAGAAGACGAAGAGACGTTTCATTGGCGCCACGCCGAGGCCGAGCGCGAGCTGCAAGAGTACGACTTTGTCGAAGAGTATGCGTACCACTGCGGTGACGTGTCGCCGACCAAGCACATTCACTTTGGCGCAATCCGCGGCGGCAGTGCGACCAGTTCGTCGAGCGAAGAGATGTTTGTCGACGTCGACTATGCCGGCGTCGCCAGTGGCTCGACATTAACACGAGTGGTATGAAATTTATATATGGTAAATCACATACTATATTCATCGCATGCCAGTGGACCGCAGCGAACTGTAGAGGAAATCCAGTGCGCCTTCGTACACGTCGTCGGCCCGTGGCGTGTAGTGGTCGCCGTCCACTTTCAGTACGACGGCAGGACCGCCGTACTTGGCCGCGAGCCGGTCGCTGTGGTGGGACGCCACGTACCGGTCGTCTTTGCCCGTGATGAGCATGGCCGGAATGAAGCACGCGCTCACTAAATCAATGGGCCGCAGCAAATCCAAGTCGACATCGGCGCGCTTCTTGACGCTCTTTTGGATCACGGCACACGCGAGCGTGAGCAGACTCGTGGGCACGCGGAAACCTTCTTCCTGGACCGACTCCATGAGTTCCTTGGTGATCTTGTCCATGCGCGAGTAGGCGCCGTCCAGCACCATGCCCTTGATCGGTGTGGTGCCAATCGTATCGACATTGCTGTGGCGGAAAAACGACGGCAATGTCTCGAGCTTGGCGCGTGCTTTCTTGGACGTGACGAGCGAGCGACACGCGACATTGACGATCGCGGGGAACGTGCCCATGCTGTGCGCGTAAAAGCAGAGTGCGGTCACGGACGCGTCGCGCTCTAAATGCTGCAGTACAAAATGCAGATCTTTGCTTTCGTTCCAGCCGCAGGTCACGTAGATGCCGTCCGAGTGGCCCGAGCCGCTGCAGTCAAAGGCACACACGGAAAAGCCCCTCGCAAGTGCAGCGTCGCGCACGCGCAGTGCGTCGACGCGCGAACCAACGTTGGAATGCAAGTAGACGAGACACGGCCGCGGCAATGGCGCGGTGGCGCGGTCGCTTTGGAAAATCTGCCAGTGCGAGCACCGCAACGCGAGTCCGCGGTCATTTTCCAGATCGAAATCCGTGCGCTGGACAATGTGGTCGTCGTCGTCGTCGTCGTCTTTCTCTTCGCCGCCATTGGCAAAGACTTGTGCGGGCAGTGGGAACGCGTCGTCGCCGAGCGCGTTGTCCGCGTACCGCGCGCGCGGCGGACGAATAACCGTGCGGATCACATCGTTGTACCCCTTTTCAACCAGCTTTTTGACGCTAATGTCGCCAGCGCCGCCGTGGCGCGAGAACTCGGCCTCGAGCTCGCCCTCGCTAAAGATCGAAATCTCGGTCGACGCGTCGTTGCCCATCATGTATGATTGGGGACGTTAGAGAGTGGGAAATACTGCGCCGGAACGAGCAGTGCGATACGGAGACTAGGTAAGAATACTGTATGTGCAGTGCTTCTTCAGGGGGGCACGGAAGAGCGATGCGTGCAGGAGGGAGCTTGCTTTATGGACAGTCGCAGCCAACTGGTGGAAAACTGGATCAGAAACATTCCTCCAGGTGATCTACTGATTTAGCTAGCGGACCACTGATTAATCTTCACGAATTGCTATATAAGTGCATTGTGGACGATAGAGCTGATTCTACTGCAATAGAGCAGCTTGAAGATTGCCCAAACAAGGAAAGGACCCTTTCAGCGAAAAGCTCCCCGTCGATAAAACGAGAAGCTCTGGGGAAAACATGGCGCTTGTCAATATGCTGCGTACGCAGCGCACAGCCTTCGCCGCTAATATCGTGTGTGGCTCATCTATGCGCACTTTCCATGCGTCCGCGTCGCGAGCGTTTCTCTTTCGCTCGCTGGACGACGTCGCGGCTGACGGCAAAGTGGTCGCGACGCCGCATGGCGAAAGCCGGTACGAAATGGACGGGTATCCCCTCATGCTCTCTTTTTGTGCTCATGTTTCTGGTGATGCTTTTGCTCTCGATAGACGCTTCCTAGTGCGTGGCGACGGTTGTGGCTTTTCGATGCACCACGAAGTCTTCCGCAAGAGCAGCGCGCCCGTGCGGCTCGAGTTCCGCAACCACGTCTACGCCGTCATGGTGACCAAGGGCCGCGGTCGTCTGCAGCTGCTGGACGCACACGACCGCGCCGTGGACCGCCACGACCACGTGCTGGAAGAAGGTTCGTTCTTTGCGCTCAGCGCCGCCGAGCCCGTGGGGCTCACGGTCGAGTCGGACGAGCTCCACGTCGTCAGGTGCGTTTTGCGTTTTGATTATGTAGAAAGTGCACCACTCCCAAATAGCCATGGACTCACTTGCTCTGGCATTCTTTTTTTGTTCTCAGTGTGATGAACCCGCCGCTTGTTGGACCGGAAAAGACGAATGCGGAAACGGGTGTGTTCCCCGTCATGGACGCCGACGGCCGCGAGCATGAAAGTGTTGGTCACGCGGCGATTCGCCGGCTCTGCGAACCGCCCGAGTCGCTCAAGGGCGGCAGCTCGCCCATGAAAGACGACCCGCTCTTCTAATGGCTTTCGCATGACGAGGAGAATGGTCGTTGTCGGCTAGGCACTACGGTGGTGGGCTTGGGCGGCTTGCTCTTGCTTGAGCTCGCGCTGCACTGGAAGACTGTGGGTGGCCTGGACGAGCAGCGCCATGGCCTCGATGACGTGGAGTTCCTTCGCCATGTCTATTGCTGTCTTGTCTGTGAACTAAGGGATTGTGAAGAAGGTTTCCATCAGATTAACACAACTAAATACAAAGACTGAGAGGAGAACCGAGTCGTACGTTGCGTAGCAGCGGGTTGGCACCCACGAGCAGCAGATCCTGAATCATGTCTTTCCGCTTTTGCTGCACAGCAAGGTGCAACGGCGTCGTGCCGTCAATCTGCAGTCAACTGTCTCAGTTTATTGATACAGTAAGTCTCTTACAACGACACGAACCGTGCGCGCATTCGGGTCGGCGTCGGTGAACAGCAGGGCCTTGAGCACTTTCGCGTTGCCCTTCCGCACGGCGAGATGCACGCTGGTCTGCATCTGCAACTGCTCCACCATCAGCGCGAGGGCAGATCTCCGTAGGAAGGGTTTACGTACTCCATGGGCCGTGTTGACTTGGCTCGGGCCGACCACGCTCATGAGAATCTTTTGCACAAGCGGCGCGTCCTGCTTGTACACGGCATCCCATAGGGGCACCCGCGTGCCATACCCGGGCCACGCTCGCATGTTAGTGTATGTTTCGGTTTGGGTGTGACCCACACAACGTTGAGCGACCTTTTGGGGCTAGTGCGATCTTGAAGAGACGCGCCCGAGACAGTCGCAAACATCGTGGGAGGAAAATAAAGCATGAATCCGTCACCATCGTCGCAGTCGGTCGGCTCGCAGAAGCCGTCCACGGCGGCGTCCACGACGAGCAGCAGACGCACGCGCACGATCATTGTCGCGCGAAACCTGCCCGACGCCACGACCACAATTGCCGCGGGCACGCCTACGCCATCGTCTTCCCAGACTCGTCTCCCAGGGTCGCGCCACCACCACGTTCGGTCGCGCGACGCAAAGTTGAACTCGTACGCAGCACTGGGCAGTGACGCCGACGTCGAATTGTACGAACGCTTCCTGCGTGAAAAGAAATCCCAGGGCGATGGGGTCCAGCCACTCGATAGCCCGGCGGCGTCGCCGGCCTTCCTGAAAGGCTCCCCCAAGCGGCGCTCGATGCTTCAGCTTCTACAAACGCAAAGCCACGCACCCGTCGAACGAGACGCGAACAGCGAAGCGCCAGTGGCGACCGCAGCGATGCTAGCGGACGTCGCGGCCGACGCCAAGCAGCGTCGAGACGTCGTCGTGCAGCACCGCAAGTGGCTCAAGTCGCTGCCCATCCACGAGCGTCTCGCGTACGAGCGCCAGCAAAACGTGCGCACGAAATGGAACACCATCAACCGCCAGTGGCACGACTTTAAGCAGCGCACGTCTAAACGGCTGGGCAAGTCTGAGAAACAGCTCGTCATGAGCCGCGCGTCCAAGTACCGCGAGCAGATGGAGCTGTACGACGCACTCCAGCGCGCGACGCCACTGTCGGAAAAAGTCGCTGGCGACTTTTGGCTCGTGAGCCTGCGCAACGAAGGCACGCGGTACGTGCCCGTGGGCAACATTTTCAGCGGTCTCTACTGTCCGATCCGCGAAAGCACGAGGCTGCAGCCCCGTGTGCGACGGCCGCTCGACTACGGAGACGCGGCCAATCTGAACGATGACGAGGAGAATGCCCATGCGCGGATCCACGGGAAGGCGCTGTCGACAATTGAGAAGCGGTCGCTGGAAGTACTCGAGCGCAAGAAGCGACGGCTCACAAAGCAGCTCGAGGCGCTGTACCCGCACGAAGTCGAGCCGAGCCACAGGGGCCAGCTTAAAGTGGACACAGTCGATCTCTTTGAATGGGCGTCGCGAGGCAACGACCAGCGAGAAATGCGTGGGAATGGAGCCCACGAGACTGCATCCATGCGTTCGCTGCTGCTGCCGCTCGAAGAAGAAGACGACCAGGAAAATCAAACCGACGCGGTCAACTCCAATCGCTCGAGTTCGCGGTCGAGACCTAGCGCACGACGCAACGGACCGAGCCTCCACGTTTTCACTCACGACACTATCGATGACCAAGAGGCGTTGGATGCCTCGAAACCTCAATGCACCGAGCTCACCTTTTTTGTGGATGTCGGTGTCTGGCAGCACCACGCGCTGTGTCTCGAAAACAACGGCACGATGGCGCTCCAGTTCCAGTGGCGACGCGAGGATCTTGTCCACGAAGAGCTCGCGCGCCGGCTCACACACCATGATACGAGTCCACTATCGGAGCCCGAGCAGATCGTGTGTACGTCGATCTCACAGCGCGAAGGCGTCGTGCTGCCTGATGAGGAGCTCGAGTTTGTGTTCTCGTTTCGATCGCAACGTGCTGGCGTGTGGCTCGAGCAGTGGGTGCTCGACGTGGATCCTCCGTTGGCGGGAGTCTCAAAGAACGACCCGGCGGCGATCGTCCAGGTGCAGGCCACGGCGGTCGACAACTTTGTGGCTTCGACAAAGCGACGCAAATTTCACGCTCTCGTGACCAAAGCCGAGACAAATTTCATGGCCGAGCAAGTGCTCAAGCAGGATGTCATCAAACGAGTCGACCCGGCGTACTCGATCGAGTTTGTTGAACTGAGCGAGCAGGCGAGATTCTTCTACGATACGAACCGCCGTGGAGCGTTCGATGGTGTGCAGTTTAGCGAGAAGCTGCTGGACCAATGTCGCGGGCTGTTCGCGGACGCGCTCGCAGTGCTGATGCCGCCAGCGGTAGACGAAGTCGCCGACATATCGGCAGAAGCAACACCTATGGGAGACTCCACGATGGAGACAGAGATACCTCATCTTCCCACGCATCCTCGCGAGTGGGATCTCAAGCTCGCATCACTGAACGACGTGGCGATCGCAGCCGACGCGAAACTGCTCACCGCGTATACCGTGGTCAATACCCAGCTCATGGCGGAACGCATTGACCACGACGACGAAGACGACGACGAAGAAGATGAAGACGATTTGATGGCGAGAATCTTGGGCACTAAGGCGCTTAAGAAAGCCACCGAGCAGGCAGCGTTGCGAGCATTAGAGCCGCACTTTGTCGACGACTTTCACAGCATCACGCTTGCGGCCCACGTGTCACCATACGATCCCCAACTGCTAAACGAGACGCTTAGTGTCAAGCTCGCGAGTATGGCGAGTGAGGCAGCGGTCGTGGTGGAAATCGCGCAGATGATGATGAGCCATGACCAAGACGCGTGTGGTTTGCTGCGTCCGCTTCTCGTGCGTGCGTTGGACGAGTCGCTTGCCGTCGACCGGGAGCACGAGCGTGTCTTTGAGCACGCCAAGCGAACCTTCCACAGCGTGCAGTTGATTGAGAAAACGGATTTCTGTGCGTTACAGCTCCTGCTTGGGGAGACTTGTCCACCGCCAGTCGACGCGATGCCCACGGTGGTCTACCTCCAAATCGACTTGGATATCGCCAACTGGTTCACGTTAGTATCGACCGCGCCCAAAGGGCCGCTCGAGTGGAAACTCGCACAGAAGCTGCTGGACCACGATACGCACGTGCCACCGAAAATCGCTGCGGCGTCCACGTCGATTCAAGTGCTTTTGGAGACGGTGTCGAAGAGCGGACGGGCCCCAACGATTGTGCTCTTGAGTGAGTTGACCAAACCACCCATGAGCAAGGCCACGAAACGAATGGAGACCGCAGCTGCGAGGGCTGCAGCGACTGCTACCAGAGCTGACGATTCGGTCGGTGGGGGTGCGGCGAATCCCGCCGAAATCGAGGCGATGCGGCAAACGTTTGCTGCCAAGCGAGAGAAGCAGCTCTCACTTCAAGGCGTGGAGCTCGTCTTGCAGCGTGCGCTGGTAGCCACTGGCAGTTCTATCGCGACAGTTGAATTCTTGAGCTCGCTGCAAGAACTTGAAGCCATGTGTAAGCCGACCGTGTCGCGACCCGCAACACCAGCGGATGGTGGCGCCGATTCGACCGCAGACCATGGCACTGTGGAGGAGCAAAAGCCTCGCATCATTCTTCTCGATCATCTTGGTGCGCTCGCGCGACAAGCACTGAAGAAATCCCCGAATACGGTGGCGCCAAGCACTCTGGCCGTCCCAGCTGCTCCAGCAATGGACAAGGCAAAGCCATCGCCGGTGAATGACAAGAAGAAGCCGGCCGCTATGGCGCCGCCTGCGCAAACGGCTAAACCTGACGGCCCAGCACCAAGCAACGAATCCCACGAGGACACCGACATCATCGATATCCTGCCTGGTATGTCACTCGAAATGATGGCGGCGCAAGCGCTTGGAGAGCGGCTAGCAAAAATCGGCCGTTTCTTAGTTGTCGACTTTTTCCCACGATCTTGGTGGGAGGCCACGTTCGTCTACTTTGCCGCCATTCCGTCATTGGCAACTGCCGAGGCGGCCCCAGAGGGTGATGGAGAGTCGCTGGAGAATACGCCGCCTCCGCCAAAGCATCTTCTGGTTGGCCCCCAACTAGCGAAGACGTTCACGACGTGGCGGTCGCTGTTCCAGCCATCACCGACTGGTGAAGAACTGGAAAACTTGGTGCCGATGAAAGCGGTCGTCGGCGGTCGAGGTCTGGAGCGCAAGTTGCGGTTGATCGACGGCTTGCTTGAGCGTGTGGACACGATCTATTTTGTCGGTGAGCTCGCCGGGACAATCTATCGCGTCTTGTACACCAGGCAGCTGATCAAACGCTATCGAAGCGAGCGCAAGCCCGTGCCACGATATCAGACCCAACGGCTGGTCGCAGCTGTGGAGCGACTGATGCAGAAGGCGTATCGAGAGCAAGTCGAACTGCTGCTGCCATTTGATTTTGTCGTTGGAGACTCGCCGCTGGAACTGGACGAAACCACCCAAGCCGCAGGCGATGGGGACGAGGATGAGGAAGACGACGAACCCGACTATGACGAAGAGGAAGATGACGATGATGATGACGACGATGTCCGAAATGATGACGACGATGTCCGAAAGAAGAAATCAAAGAAGATGGCAGCACCGCTGAAGCCGCTTGACGAGCCTCCAGAGGTTGACACGTACTGTGCGCGCCGAAGTTATGACAGCGAACGCGGCGTCGTGGAGGTGGGTACACAGAGCTGGGTCTGCTTCACGGCAGTAACGTTCGATACGATCATCAGCGCACGAGTGGTTGATGGCAAAAGTAGCCTGCTCGACGGCGCCGAAGTCGATGCAGAGGATGCCCCCGTTTCGTTGTCGCCACCCACTCAAGGGACCCCAGAACTGGACTGGACGAATCGGATCTTTGACGTCGGTCCCAAGTCCACTCAAGTCTTGCTGGAGCACCTCCGTGTGCTTCGTGACGACCAGTTGGGATGGGCGTTTATGAATGGCACGCTTGGTGCTGTGGAGTTCCGCGACTTTGACGCTGCAACTCGTCAGCTCGTGGGTTTTCTTCAGGCCGCTCACACTCGTGAGTCAGTATTGGTGACAGGCATGTCGACGTGTCGATGGCTGGGATTGCTTGGTTGGCTCAACTCGAAGCGTACGGGCTCGTTTTCTCCACTTTCGGGCGCTGTGTCGAAACTGGAAGGGGTCCTATCACATATTGTAGAGTCAAAGCCGCACGCAATGCTGACAGCATTCGACTCCGCATAACTAACAAATGCACAACCTGTTTACCGAAGAGCGACGAGGCTAAGCGTTATTGATCAAATCGGGCGGCTTCCCATTCGCGATAGCGTGAGGGGAATAGGAGTCAATGATGATGGGGCGCCTCGCGGTGGCGCTGCTCGATTCGGCGAAGCTGGAGCCGAGGAGTTCCCGAATTCGCGAAACAGACGCCTGTTGGATTCCAGCGCCTGCTCGGTGGCTGTACGAGGTGGCTCCTGAATTGCTGCAATCGCATCCGGCAGAATGATATTGCCTGCCGGAACGTTCGGGGACGGTGGAGCATTTCGGGTCGCCGGCCCACCCGTGCCCGTACCCCTGGAAATCTGCAACACATATCTCACACAAAAGTCAACGGATTTGTTCCGTGAAACAAGCAGCACAACAAGGTTACTCACCAGCCTGAAGATATATGTGTCGATCGGGCGTAGATTGACCGCGATTCCCACAAAGACAGCAAGGGTCGAGCACTCATCGAGGAGATAGTTGACCCAATCGTATCGCCAGTACCCGACTGGAGTTACGACAGTGAGCTATACAAATGTACATCCTTGTGTAAGCTCCTGCGCCGCCACTGATGAATTGCCACGAAAGCGCTCACATTCAAGATGAGCAAGGTCGTTGGAACGAGTAGGTACACGAGAAAGACGTAGCGAAAGCACCTACAAAACATGAGATTTTTAGCCGAGCGGTGACTGTCAGAGTGGGAAGTGACAAAACGTACTGTAACTGATTGAGCTTCATGTGCATCAGGGGTGAAACGTAATTATCCCACCGAGCTTCGTCGAGAGCGAGCCGAAGCTGGCTGATCGTGTAGTTCAGCGCGACAATAACGCCCAGCAGCATCAGCGACTTGATCAGATACTCCGTCAACATGTATGCTTTGCAAACGTCTTCCGTCTCGGAGTTGCACGTGGCCTTCATGAGTGCGGTGAGAAGATAAAACAGAAAACTCATCCCTATGAGCCGATGTTCCCGTGGTGAGAGCCCGTCACGAGTCAACGACCAGCCGAGCGCTGCCAGCAACATCACTAAAAGTAGTACAGCGCTGGCAGCACTCTCCGCCACGTCCTTTGCCGTCTTAAACAGCGTATCTCGGTCGCCTCGAAGACTAAGCTCTCGATAGTACCACAACTAGACATGTATCGTTAGAGCGCGGTGAAGTAAAGGGACGAACCACACGGTACCAAACCTTCATGAAAGCTTCCAGAGTTTTCACATGCAGTGCCAATTGAAAAACGTAGGCGAGCCGCTGGCCTCAAGCAATCACACAAATTAGAGCAGTGCTACGCAGAGGTAGGCCGAAAGGATACCATACCGCGACAGTCTTGCGACGAAAACAACCCTCCATGACCCACACAAGCGTGAATAGACAGTATATAACGATGAGCCCTGATCATATGCCAGTACACGTCAGTTTCCCCCAGCTTAACCAGCCTCGCAGTGGATACATTACCTTGATACAGCGCCACAAGGCCCAGTTCTTCAACCGCGAGATGTTGTGAGAGGGAGTTGTCGAAACCGCGATTGACCATTATGACTCGACCTGCCACGTACACCGACGCGTCCCCGCAGACTTGGACTTGCAGCGTGTAGAGACTGGGCTTCTTAACGTCAAATGAAGCACGCATTGCACCCGTCAGCTTGTCGCGACGCACGCGGAAGTTGCGTTCCGTGAGAGTGTACCGCATGGCCGCCGGGTAATGGCAAAGAATTGTGGGCGACTTGAGCGGCATGTCGCGCATTCGCAGTACGCTATACGCTCGCCACTGGTCAATATCGTAGAGCGAAAACACAATCGGTACATGCTGGGACGAGTACACAGCGGGAAATGACGTGTACGTCAGGTTAGTGATGACAATCTCGACGCGCGCATCCGTTTCCATGCCGAAGTCTGCGACGATCGAGAACGTGTTCCACCGCATCAAGGCCGAGAGTGAGCCATAGTTATCTTTCCGCACAGCGTTTGGGTTACTGCTTGACTGACGTTTCGTAGAAGTCGGTACCGACGACGGCACATTGGTCGTCTTATTGGGGGCGATCGCAACGACGACGTCGAGACCGGCTTCCGACGTGCGCTCGTATCGGAAGAAGCGGGAAAACGACATCTCCACGGCGTCAACGCCAAGCAAGACTATCGACAAAGCGATGGAGATGATACAGAGAAACGTAGGCGTCCTGGAGACGCGCATATAACGCCCTCGCGACGCGCTGTTGCGGCCGCACATGTTCGCGATGGGTTTCGTATTCTGGAGTTTTGGTTGGAGGTTGAAGTGAATGGGACGGAGGTCGAGGCGACGATGTTGCAGGAAGGCTGCAATTTTGAAAACATACACTCTTCGGATAACGTTCAGAAGACATTGGACTGGCGCGCGATTCGGAATTCAAGCAGTCGCGAAGGAAA